>JADDOH010009108.1:0-16900 GCA_016648135.1 Agrypnia vestita | reverse complement strand
CATGCTTTTAATATGGGTTATCAGAAGGAACGGCACATGACTGTGAGTGGCTAATTGTAGAAAACAGTCTTTGAAACCGTGGCATAATTATGTTGCACGTTCATTTTCTCTAATCGTTTTTTTCTAAGATGATTCTGAAATAAGAAAATATAATTTTAACCACAAAAACTCTCTAACCTATCTATAATTTTCACGAATCTTCCGGAAACTCTTTAAGCCATCTTTTTTTAATAAGGGTTCTTAAAACCGTTTGGGTTCCTTAAAATTCTTCGAGCCTTCTCAGTATATTACAGGACGTACGCGCAGAATAATATAACGTTCGTACGCACCGATCTGGCAGTCTCTACCAAGGGTCTCTATTCTCAAAAGACAGCGAGTCACCGAGCACCGGGTGTACCGAGTTAACTCGAGTTGCGACTCGAGTCAGCCACTGATCGAACTGACTGATTGAATAAATCGAGTAATCGGGTAGAAAAACTATGACTCGACCCATCACTATGTTACAGTTTGTCATTCTACTCTGCGTATTGTCTTTTATAAATTGAACCTCACTTTGGTTCTCGTGGTGGTCCATGGTAACAAAAATTAATATAAAGTACAAGTCTTAATTATTCTGACATTATTTATTATTTTTATTGTTGTGGTATCTTAGATTGAATACATTAAAAATGGATGAAACCAAAAGGAACAAGATTATTATTTCCGAACTACGGAATAGTCTCCAGGCTGTGAAGATGGAAAGGGCTCTTTTAAAGGACAAACTAGAAGAATCAAAAGTTCTTATCAAAACGCTCCAGGACTCTCTGGAGGATAAGAGAGACCACCTGCGGGCTACGATGAGACTAGTAACAAAAGGCGAGGAGGAGCAAGAAGAACATAAAAGACGTATTCTGCAGCTATCGTAAGTTCCACCTTTTATTTATCTCCCACCTTCTATAATAACTAAAAAACCATCTACTATAAAAACTAAAATAACGATATTTTTATATGTATGTCCTGAGAACACAATTACTGGATTTTGTCTACAGAGGAATAATTATTAATTAAGATAAATTAACATAGAGACGAAGCTATGAAGTGATTTATATGAGAAAAGCGTTTGGAAGTCGTTCGATAGGATAGCACAGGGCTTATGACCTATATGAGCTGGCCCTCCACAAAATGCAACGTTCACCAATTCCATCCAAAGTAAGAAATCCACACATGATCAAGTTTTTTGAACTTGTATGTATGTTTCAAATCTAAAAACCTTTCATATATTTGAAGGCAGCATGCTTCTCATGAAATATTATTACATAAATTTCGCAACTGGTAATGATATTAGGAGTATTCTAGTGTAAATGTTAAATAATTCGGAAGAATATCATTTATAGGTACATTAAAGAAAATATTGCTTAACCTTCGAGTATGGACGTGGAGCCTCACAGGCTCCGCGACAATTTTGATTACTTAGTTTTCCACACTTCCCCCTTCCCCCTGCGCCTGAGCGGCTCAATAGCTTTAGTTTTAGCAGAAAGATAGCCAACGAGGAAGGATTTTGCATCGCTTGATGTCAACACGTGAATAATAATATCGAAAACTTTTACCGACGTCTGTAGCTGCTTACATGTCCATTGTTGCCATAGAAAATATTTTCATAAATAATAGTTTATGTTTGTTTTAGATTTTCATGTAAACAATGACAGAAAATAGTACCGCAATGATAAAAAATTAAAATATGTTTAAAGAAATGCATGTGATTTATGTTTTCTTTATATTAAAGCATGTGTATATTTATATATGTGACTAATTTGAGATTAATATTATAAATAATAATTAAGTATAGACGAATAAAATAAACACTTTAATAAATCATTTTTAAAATTAATTTTTATTCTTAATTGTTCCCTTTTTCAGGACAATAAATGTAGTGAAAACTTTTCCAGCATAGACAGATACTGTTACTTGTGGTGGGAGCGGGTTAAATGGGGGTGTGGGGGTAATTACAACGGATACAAGTTAAACACAGAGTAAACAGCACCGTCCTAAACCTGTTTGCCGAAGAAGGAAGCATAGCTCCCGAAACATGTCGAATTTTTGTAATAAAAATGAATGGTGGTTGAAAAAAACTGTTTAATATTTTATTATGCCAAAAAGATTTAATTTGAAAACTTTGAAGAAATACACAAATCCAAGGTTCAGTCCGCGTCACTAGCCCGGAGCGGGAGGGGGAATGGAGGCCAGTGGAGGTTACTAGGGGGACCTGCAGGGGCTGCCCTCTTGGCTCCCAGTACTTTTAATCCCTCTAGCTCCACTTTCAGCACTATGTTTATTACACATTTAAAAAATGTTTTCATGTGATGTCATACAATGAGATACAAATCGTACTGTAAGCATCTCCCCACGCCGCTAGTCTGAATGTGCCTCACCTGACCTGGCGGGTTACGCTTTGATTTCAGATCAGACCTGAAGAAGAGCGCCGATTTGCGCGAAGAACTCCAGCGAGAAAACTTGCGGATACAGCAGGTTGGTACCCTACTGATGTTCCGTGACAACTGGAATTGTACAACACGTAGCATATTTGTAAATTTAACAAATCGGCATGGGTAAAGTTAAACAAAGCAGTGAGAACGGGATAGATACTGGTAAGATAAGGCCTTCTGTTTGTCTAACTTCTCATTAAAATAGTTGCAAGTATCCTCGGCATTAGATGACTGACAAGTCAAACTGAACGCCGTCGTGTTGTTGTCTCCGAGTTTATCTTCAGATCAAAAGTTTCATTAAAATATTCACGAACATACTGCTCATGTTGTCTTTATTAAGTATTAAAATTGTTCCGAAACTGATATGTTTTATTTTCTAGGAAAACGACCAGCTGCAAGCGGAATCAAGCAAGAACAAGTAAGTTTTATAGAAATATTTTAAAAACAATTTCTTTTTCGTAATAACATTTTTTTTTTTAAATCATTTCAGCTGGTTCACTTTTCTGCGAAATTACAATCTAAACGTTATTTTCACGCAATATACAAATTGATAATATCTTCTTCTTCTTCTTCTTCTTCTACCCCTTATCATAATAGTTCGGGGTCTCTACACCACATACAAGGTTTCAACTTTTCCTATCTTGGGCTTCGCTCTCCACTGCCTACCCCTGCGGAGAAACATCGTGATGGTTAGTTAGTTAGTTTATCCATAAGTACCGTGAATAAGATAGGCGACAACCTTGTCTGAGCCCTGTGAAAATACAGGAAGATAACTATATTGTAGGTAGACAGACATATTTCGGAAGATTTTGTTCTCCGAAAGTTATGACGACCGATTGTGATGGAAGCCATTGAACCGTGCCAGATTAAGACAACTTTTTATTTTGTTACCAAATTATTTTGATTGATTTCCCAAAACAATACTGCTCTACTCTGCACCTACATACTGAAGAGGAGTCTCATGAGGGCATTGTGGAGACGATTTTAGATTGTTTATATTACACTGCACCTGATAATAAGACCTAAGACGCAATAACAAGATGAAAAAACCCTCTGCTTCCCATTTCTTTCGATTTATACTTTTAATGATATATTGTAAAAATGTTTTCATCGTGTTGTCACACATTGGGGACATAAATGTTAACGCCTCAAGTGATATATAAAATATGTGGCGGCAGCGCAGTGAAGAGATTGGTAAATTATCAAACCTTGACCTTCCCTGCTAGCGCGGCTAGTCGGAATGTGCCTCACCTGACCTGGCGGTTGCCTTTGTTGCAGATCAGACCTGAGGAAGAGCGCCGATTCACGTGAAGAGGTGCAGCGAGAAAACTCGCGGGTCCTGCGGGTTGGTCCTCTATTGTATAAAAGATTTCCGTACAAGTTTCTCATATAAATAGCTTCGTCTTTGTGAGACTTTATAATTTATCTTAATTACATAATAATCCGCAGAGAAAAAATCCAGTTCTCAGAATATACATATAAATATATTCTATTACTTAACCTTCGCCTCAACACTTTTATCTTTAAGTTATTACGAAAAATTCATTCGTTTCAATTAAATTTTAATAAAATGAACTGCGTTGAACAGCTTCTCATAGTAATATTATGTATTTGGGTAGGTTTGCCATTTATGAAATAGTCTCATGTTTAAGTTTTAGTTGTCACATGTTTTGGCTGGGGTATGATGGGTTTAGTACTGTTAGTAGATACGTTCTCACATACTATTTTTTAACTACTTATAAACTCTTCTAGTTTCTTAACGTATTCTTCACTCACTTCACTTATCTTTTCTTCTAAAATTATTATTTGTTTTGACATTCTGTTTTCATTTATTCCGTTTTCATCTACATATATTCATTTGCTCTTCTTAAGATATAATTTTTTTCTGGAGTTAGTTTGATTTTGAGTCTTTGCATGTAATGTCTGTATATTTGATACCACACTGGGCACATAGCAGTTTTGATTCTATTTACTTCACACGTCTGCACTTCAAGAAGAGAGCGAATGTAATTGTTAAATCAATGCCCTCTGTCTAACAAGGCAAACTCAATGTCGTGAACGTAGAGCTTACTTTCTGTTTCTTCCGATCTCAGGCTAATCTTCGAATTCATCTCCAGATCAAGAACTTTAATTAATTCATTAAGAATGAGTCATGAATGTACTGAACACGTACAAAAAAGTATTGTCTTTCTTTGTCGTTGATATTGTTTCAAAACTGAAACTGTTGTGTTTTCTAGGAAAACGTCCAGCTGCAGGAGAGCTTGAGGAAGAAAGAGTAAGTTGTTTAAAATATTTTCAAACACTATCTATCAAACCTTAATCAGATCTGACCCAAATTTTGCATACTTATTCTTAAGAAATAGGCAGAAAACAATGGCCACATTTTCCTTCTCTGCTTTTTACCCCACCCCTTCCCACTGATATATTTTCTATACAAATCTGTGCCGTTTGACAGATTTGACTTAAATTTTTCATACCTATTCTTTATAACCTGGCGAAAAATGTCTCTTCCCCCTCCCCTTGTTATATTTTCTATACAAATCTGTACCATTTGACAGATCTCACCCGAATTTTGCATACGTATACCCGAGGAGCCGCAGAAGACATCGGCCACATTTTTCCCTGGACATCCCGTCCATCCCAGCCTAGATTAAATGGAAACATTGTTTTTATTACAAGCTTTGCCAAATAATGGAACTTTTGTTTCCTCACACAAACTTCTTTTAAATTTTATCCTTAGCCCGTGCAATGCCAGGCACGAACAGTTAATTTAAAATAAAGCATTGAAAATTTGTGTTGTGTAAGTTTTAGGTTGGCTTTAAAAATGTGATTATTGTTATTTTTATATTAGAGCATATAACTATTAATAAACAAATATAGACACATGCTCACTTCTTGAGGACAAGAACACTAATTTTCCAGTATAGAGATTGATTTTTTAGTTGCAGTGGTACATAGTAATTACAACGGAAACAGGTTTGAGACAGAGTGGGTAAGTATTCCGTCTTAAACCCGTTTCCGCTGTAATTAATGCATGGTGGTTGAAACAAAGTTTAATTTTTTTTTTATAAAATGGTGGCAAAAAGGGAATTGTAAAATTTTAAAATATAGACAAATTCAAGGCACAACGTGGGAGATTATTAGGTCTAGCCGCAGCCTACAGGGACTGCCCTCCCTGTTCCCCAGTCATTTTGTCTGCACTTTCAACAATATTTTTATGTTCATTTTGAAAATATTCTCATTGTGCTGTCACACATTGAAATACAAATTGTACCGCAGACTTGGCCAGCTGGCGATCTTCCGCGGGGACAGGCTCCCCTGACTCCATATCACTAGTACATCCCGAGTATTTCGGTACCGGGTTCTATAAAGCAGACGTCGCTCAACATTTATTTCTTGTCACGCGGTTCTATGAACTGTCCATGGGATCGCAGCATCCGCCACCAGCACCATACCTCCCCCCTCTTGGTGTCTTGATCCACACAAAAACAATGGAAAGACTAGTGTTGTGACAATCCTCACCTGGTGATGTTCTGTTTGACTCAACATTTTTCAGTTTGTCCATCGCCGATCGGATCATGGCATTCCTCCATTAAATTTCTGATTCACATCCTTCTGTTTTTGAGATTGATGATCCAAGGTTTCTAAACTAAACATAGTTCTTCACAGCCTCGCAATTGCCTATTTGGGTTATGTCCGGGGTTTGGTATTTAGTTTTTTCTTCTGTTCATAATGAAACCCTTTTCGCTTTTGGTTTTACTTTCTCTTCAACGTCGTCTGCATTACTTACAAACAAAGTTGAGTCGTCAGCTGATCAACTGTTAATATGCACAAACAGAGGTCCATCATATTCGCGTTTTTGAATGATATTATATTAGGTCCTTACATATGAAATTGACGTTTAGTATGGGAGGAACATAAAGCCGATTTTTTTTATTATAATATATTTATTTAATCAAAGTATGTACCATTGCTATCTATGCACTTTTGCCATCTCATAGGTAGTTCATCGATCCCTTTACTATAAAAACCATTCGGACGGGAATCAATAAAATCTTTGAAGGCGGTTTTGACTGCCCTATCGGAGTTGAATTTTTTCCTTTGCAAGAAGTTATCCAAATTTCGAAAAAAATGGTAATCTGTTGGGGCAAGGTCCGGAGAGTACGGTGGATGTCTTAGACATTCCAATTGAAGCTCCTCTAATTTGGTAGCCGTCTGTTGTGCAGTGTGTAGTCTAGCGTTATCATGAAGCAGCAGTGGCCTAGAGCGATTAACCAGCCTCGGTTGTTTAGCAGCTAGCTTTTCCATCATGGTTTACAGTTGCTGACAATAGACATCTGCCGTAATCGTCTTGGCAGATTTAAGAAAGCTGTAGTGAACGACACCAGCACTAGTCCACCAAACGCTCACAAGTAACTTTTTTGGAGTCAATTTTCGCTTGGGGCATGGTTTGGCTGGTTCTGCAGGGTTCAGCCATTGCGATGAGCGCTTCCGATTATCGTACAGGATCCACTTTTCATCACATGTAATGATTCGATTTAAAATCCCTTCATTATTGTGCCGGTTGAGTAATGCAACGCAGCAGTCAACGCGCGTTTGTTGATTTGCTTCACTCAATTCGTGAGGTACCCACCTTTTAAGCTTTTTCACCTTACCAAGTTGCTTCAAGTGGATTAAAACAGTTTTATCACTAACACCGCAGCCTGCAGCTAACTCGGATGTGGTTTGCGATGGATCCGCTTCCACAATAGCCTTCAATTCTTCATTACAACTTTGGTCTCCGGCCGTCCACGGGGCTTGTTCTGCAGGTCGAAATTTCCAGAACGAAAACGTTGGAACCAAAACGCACTGTGTTTTCTTTTGCGGCACCGTCGCCATACACATCATTAATCCTTCGAGCCGTTTCTGCAGCCTGGTGCTACGGTGGAACTCGTACTCGTAAATAACGCGATATTTCAAGTTTTTCATTTTGTAAACTGAGTGACGCAAAGAAAAAAACAATTGAGAAAAAAACAAATGAATTATAATTTTCAAAACACAAATACATGAGTAAATAGCTGTATAAATTTGGATTTGGAATTCCTAACCAAAGAGAAGATATTTGAGATCAAATTTGCCAGTACGGCAAAACGTGAATTTCATATGTAAGGACCTAATATTATACGCAATTTATTTAATATTATACCCAATACCAGTAAGATATTGTAACATTATTAATTATTTTAATTTCATTATACTTAACTAAATTTTGTTATATAGAATTCTTTCATCTTCTATAAACTACTTCATTTTTGACTGATTTCAGATCGGTCTACAACACAACATTCAGCAAATTAGAGGAATTCAAAAAAGATCGAGTAAGTAATTCAATGCAGATAAGTTTCAGATCAGTATTTATATTATTTAGGACATTGAAGTATCTTAAGACTTTTGAAGAGCGCAATTGCTACACAACTATTGCTTGGAGAAGACAGCTGGCACTTTAATACCTTCAAACAGATCCATCAATATGAGAGCTTTTACCTGCAAAGCAAGTTTCGTTAACAGAAATTAGAAGTTGCTAGCAGATAATTATGATGCTCGCAAACGCCAAACTACGTGCGCTATCTAATCTTACGTAATATCGCACTATGACTACCTTAGTGTACCTATTAAGTCGAAAATATCATTTTTTTTAAATCATATTCATCATTTTTCGGTTCGTTTATTCCTGTAACCTTTAACGAAGTCGGAATTAATTCAAATAAAATGTGAAATGCGTTGTAATTAAATTAGGATGAAAACCATAAATTTGAATATTTAAATGCATTGCAACACTAATCTAAAATCATTACTTTAGCATCCCCAAATTTAAAGAATATGTTAATATATTTGTCTATTAAGTCAAAAACAATTAAAAATAATGCAAAAACCATTTATTTTATATTTTCTGCGTGTCAGTCTTTCTAACTTCAAACGCTGATATCTCCAAACTCTACTGTATGGCTTAATACACTAAAGTACTCGTGGCGCGAAATATAGTTAAGGATCAAGGAGAGTGCCAGGGAGGGTAAACAGAAGCCGACATGCACACAGGTCCTGTCAAGTCCGTTATCCAAGAAACATGTAACGGCAACATTTTGTGATCTTCATCCAAAAATTAGTCAAACTAGTTAACATATACAAAATAACAGGCAGCCCTCGTAGCCCAGTGCGTATGACACTGGCTTCTCACACTGAGGGTTCCGGGTTCGATTCCCGGTGAGGTCACAATTAATATAGGTATGTGATTTACTCAAGCCTGGGTGTTTTGTGATGTGTTTCGTTTCTGTAATTGGGCCTCTTGGCCTGTTGAAGCGTAAATAAAATTTTTAAAAAAGTAAACAAAAATATATCCAGATGGTTTATTGGGAGTTTCTAGAAGATTCGTGAATCTTTCAGATGGATCCCGATGTTTCTTGATGTTGAGATTTTGTTTGCTAGGACCAAAAGGAAATATTAATCAGTTGTTTCCGGGAGTTTTCAACATTATCATTCAATTAATATAACATTATTGTAGCTATTTAAATCAGGGTACGAGAATATATATCCGCGGATATATATCATGATATTTATGACTTGATTTTTATCTTTGATATATATCCAAAAAACTTTCAGCGGTCGTTAATAGATGGCGCTAGTTGTATTTTAAAAATGCTGCAGATTTTTTTTTAAATATCTGCGGTCGTTACTAGATGGCCCTAGATGTTTTTTAAAAAGTGCTGCAGGTTATTTTTTTTATATCTGCGTTAAAAAAAAGGGCTACAGGTTTTTTTTGATATCTGCGGTTATTACTAGATAGCGCTAGTTGTATTTTAAAAAGTGCTACGATTATTATTTTTTTATTTTGTTTCATATAATTCATTTTTTATTTCACACAAAGAAACAAATGCTCTACATTACACTATATTAGAAAGATCAATTTTTATAACTTATATATAATAATTGCATACATTAGCTTTTTCAGTATGCAATACATTTAATAAATAAATAATAATTCATGTACAAAATTAATTTCCTAATAATTTTGATTATATTATCAATCGACGCATACAAAAAAGGAGGAAAAAAGTTTGGATATATATCCAATTTTTATTATATATCGGATATATATCAAAAAATCCGATTTTTTTTTTTTATTATAAAAATCGGATTTTTTCGAACCTTGATTTAAATAATCTATAATTAAGTTGAACTGTCTTCTAGCATATTGTGTTTGTACATAATGCACGATTACTTCACTGGACACAGCCCATGTAGCCCCAGTATGGTATAGGGTACATTCAAGGTTTGCACACACGCAAAGAAGAGGATATGATTTGGTCTAATGAGAATCCTTAAGGCTGGTCATCAACATCCGATAAATGATATCTCCATAAAGCAACGCAGTTTATTAAGGTACAGATACACATGCTTATTAGTGGCCTGCCACTTAGTGGCATGCTCATAAATCAACCGGCGGTTGTATGGCTAAGTGGCATGCTCGTTACTAGCATGTGCGTACATACATGCCACTAGTAAGCAAGGCCTAAAGAAGGTTGATACTGCGCATGCTCACGTGCCACTAAATAAGCATGTGTATCAGCACCTTTATTGATGGATTTGGTGTTAACGTTGTAGAGATTATTCATGATGATCTTTACATTAGGTTAAAAACATTCACTTTGTTGTCTCTACGTGAGTTTAATAATATTTTTATATTTAGTAAATTAATTTAAAAAGTAAATATAAAAATATAAAAAAAGTAGTAACTTAAGTTTCGATCGTAATAGAATCTCTCATCTTACAAATAACTTCAGCTCATTTGGCAGTACCTAATTAATTAATTATTTGTATTTAAACCTAATCAATGTAAAAATTCTATAATTTAAAGTAGTCAGTTAATATGTCGATTGTTGTTGTAGCCGGGCCTCGTGATCGAGGATCCCCTCGCCATTCTGACTCAGTTGTTGCTGCGCCTCTCATGAGCTTTGCGATGGGAAAATAGCCCTATTCGAGAGGCGCACTCTCTCCCGCATATTTCACAAAGGAGCGGTCAGGTTATGTTGGTCGGTCCCGTTGACGCATGGTTGCGGCTCGCTGCTCATTTTTTACTCGTCTGGCTGCCGCAACACCATCAGCCCGAGAGTAAACTCTCCTCCAGTTCACACGATCTTGTGCCAGCTGCTCCCAATTCTCGGGTGCTCCGCGATAGGCTCAGCGATTCTCGGAGACAGTCTTTATAACTTTACTTCTGTGCTCCGGCCTTTCGCCTGCTCACTATCTCCCCATATAAGACCCGCTTCAGAAGTCTATGATCGTTCATACGTAACACATGTCCCATCTATCTCAATCTCGCTTCCACCATCATGTCCTCAATTGGCCGACATTTAGAGCGACGCAGAACTGTAACGTTAGATATATGGTCGCTCAAGTGGATCTGTAGAATGCGGCGAAGGAATCATTGGTGGAATATGTCGTTTAATCTGTCGATGAGAGATTCTGTTACTATCGAAACATAAGTAATATAAAAGTATTGTAAAACTCATGTAGATGTAACAAAGATACAGTTTATATTGTTACGAGTTATAAAATGCATTAAAATGTTATCAGCTTTTCACTGTCGTTGAGAGACTTCTCTGTCTCGTTTTCTGAGATATTCTGCCATGTATATCTGACCTTTCTATCCGACGTTTCGGATCCCATTGCAGGGTCCATTGTCAGGACTGATGTCTCAAGTCCATCATCAGCCCTGATGATGGACGCTGCAATGGGATCCGAAACGTCGGACAGAGAGGTCATATATACACAGCAGAATATCACGGAAAACTAGACACAGAATATAAAATGCATATTTGTAACTTTCTCGGTCTGAGGAGGGAGTAAAATACTACTACCAAATATGAACCTCGGTCTGAGGAGGGAGTAAAATACTACTACCAAATATGAACCGTTTCCTGTAAGGAGCTCTCCCGTGTTGCAGGACTCGGCGCTGGTCCTCTGCCACACGTTCCGCGGCATCAGCGCCCTCACCGCAGTCGGCGTCCTGTCCGAGTCGGAGTACATGCGCGGGTACCAATGGCGGATACGGGTGGGGCGGGAGTCGTCTGGGCATTTGGGAATAGACCTCGCATGTACCCCAGTCACCCCGTCAGATGGCTGGTCCTGCAGAGCCAAGTTCAAGACGACCCTGTGCGTGAACAGTGCTGCAGAGGGTGGACTCTCCATACTTCCTGTAAGCACGAGGACTGCTCCATCAGCCTGCTACCCCCCCCCTGCCCGCATGATGAGGCCCGCACTGTCTGGGCACAATACGCCACTCGTGTCATATTTGTCATTTGATTTCGTTTACTGAGTTTAGGTACTTATATATATAAGGTGTTTTTACATTCAAATCGTGCAGTTTGGCGTTGAGTCAAAAAATGAAAAAATATTTAAATAATATTAAAAGAGTCTTTGATGGGGGTTGGTCGTGTTGAATGAATGAATGAGTAGAAAATGTTGACGAGAATGTTGATGGCACAGAAATGTAGGAATGTGAAAGAGTTATCGTAACCAATCAACGAGCTTGATTGAGAAAATTAATTAATGTGGAGGAGGAGTTGCATCAGAACAGAAGTGTGGCGCTGCGTGCGTTGGCGGTCGATTGACTCTTTATAGCGTTTAGGAGGTCGTTTAGTTACGATCTGAAATTAACTATGAATATATTACAAATTACTTAATTCTATTGAAAAATATAAGTTTATTGATAAATCCTTTAGCTTTTAATTATTTTTTATTCCAGAATAACGTAGAGAGGCTGTAATTGAATGATATCCCAAGCTTCATTTTAGTAAATGTACTTTTTTCCCAAAATTAATCACTTTGTTTTCACCACTGATTGTTTATTATTACAATAATCCTGAAGAAGGGAACATTGTTCTCGAAACATGTAGATTGTTTAATCTAATAAAGTGGTGAAAACAAAGTGATTTGTGTTTTATTTTAATAATAATGTCACCACAAAGTTCAAGCCTTCATACAGAAGAAAAAATATTCGTCGAACAGTCAAAATTAATCATTGTGTCATAAAGATGTAATATTAGAGCTCCGGGTCTAACGTATTTAGTAAGTACATGCCTAATCAGTAGAAACTTCACAGCTGCGATCCTCCGTAGCAGCTTGCCGGCAGCTCTTCCAGCTTCCTCCGAGATGTTTGTTTAGAGACTTCCCACACAATATGTACCTAATCAAATATCTTTTGATATCTTGACAGTAAACATCCTGCTTGGGGCTCTGACAAGTATGTGGATTGGACGGAGCTGTTGGCAAAGTACGCGCCGGATGACTCCATCACAGTGAAGATGGAGATTTGGCCGGAAGGCTTATAGGGGATCTCCTCTCTGGGTAAGTTGCTGCAGAAGTATTACTGAACCCAGATGGTAGTACCGCGGGGCTAGGCCCTCTAGTGCTGTATCTGAATATGTATTATTATTATTTCTCCAAAACCGATTACATACCATAATACTAATCTAGCAATATTGATAAATAACAAGCTTGTATAAAGCCGCATCGGTATTTACCGTAGTTAAAAAAATTAACGTTAATTGGGAACCCGTTTATATACTCGTATTTATTTTTATATACGTGTTTACTATACGGAAGCAATCGGCACACAAGCCTCGTGTAGTAGTAACTGGTTCTAAACTGTGTTCCTTTATGCTCAACTTGTATTAATCCCCATCTCTGCACCCCGCAGCGCCACTAATAATCCCCCTCCCCTCTCCCTTCCAGCGAGCTGCCCCCAGCGCCGCCCACCAGCCGAGCCAAGCCAACAGCCCCAATGTTCAATCCAATAAATATATTTTCACACAGAACAACCCTGTGTAGTTTATTTTACTTAATTGTGAGTTGTCATCCTTTTGTGTTTAGTAATTTTGTTACGATATAAATAAAATAATATTTCTGGAAGGGTTCAGAGACGTCTCGAATAATCTAGAAAAGTGTAAAGCGATCCGAAGACACAAGGCGGCAGCTATATACAGGGCGTAACAGAGCTCGTCCACAATACTTTGCAGGTGGATCCCTGCCTTGATTATAAGTCGAAAATCTTCAAGCTACAATAACCTAAATATCCATACTTATGGAATTATGCAATATCAAGGATATCATTTTTTATTTTATTTTTATTTTTACAAAACGTTGACTATCACTACAATAACTTATATCGATTACGAAAAATTCATTTGTTTCAATACAAGTTAAAGAAAATGATAAAAACCCTGTGATAATTCCATTTGGAATTTGAAGGTTTTTATCATTTTATTTGACTTGTAATAAAGGGACTGCATTCTTCATATTCTACATAAATTACTATACTGATATTCCAATGTGTTGTAAAAATTAAATCAGAAATATTGAAAAAAGACTACAAATTTTGATATTGTATAACTCCATAACTATTGATATTAGGACACGGTTGCTTGAACATTTTCGACTCATAATAAGGGCAGCAATCAACCTGTAAAGTATTGTGGACTAGCTCTGTTACGCCCTACACGCATATATGGCTGCCAGCCCGGAGCGCGGAGAGTGCCGGAGCTCTAGCTGCGAATACACAGGCAAACAATTGTACCTACAAGCGATTTCTCGAAGGTGATCTAGAAAGTTCCAAGAGCCGGAGTTAACTGTGTGCGAGCTAAGCGACATACACGTAGCGACATTTTCGGGCGCGAACATTCTACAGAATTCTGATCTGTAAGAGTGTTGTTCACTATTTACAGTAAATGGTGCCTATCCAGGACCATTCTAAAAGCATAAGCTTCCATATCGATCCTACTCAATCGTCTCCAGGTTAAAAAATTTTCAACTAACAGCACCGCACCCTATCCTGTCGTATAATCCGTTGCGAAGAGGCACAGCCGCTAGAACAAAGGCATTCACTGTCCCCGCCTTAAGATAAGTCTTTATTTAAAAGAAAAAAACATAAATACATATCGTTATAGGCATATAAAGAAAAATAATAATATACAAGAAAATACAAACAGAAATAAAGCAAATATGATAATATAAAATACATAGGTGGAAAGAAAACAGTATACATTTTATAGAGTTATAAAATGAGCATAAAGTAACATAATAGTAAGAAAAAGAATACATAAGGAAAATAAAATTAAAATAAACCAAACCTCAAATAAAATAGAAGTGAAAATAACAAAATCAAAGAAATACAATGAAGTAAGTAAAACCCCGTTAGTTTGAACCCAGATAATTCGAAATTCACCATAATTCGACATTTTTAGAACATGCAAGTCCTAAAATGTGAATTTCATAGTAGATTAACCCCGATAATTCGAAAACCCCGGTATTTCATAATTCGAAATATTTTTTAGCCCCTTGCGCCATAAATCAATATATTTTAGTTCGCGTAATCCGAATTTTTTTAAATTTGACGAAATTTAAAAAATATTTCGATTTTTTTCGCAAGTGAGAACAGCAAATATGTCAATATCGATTATTTTAGTAATAGAAATGTCGCGATCTTTTTAGTAGCATAATAAATATTGCGTTTTCGAAATGCGAAAAACAGCCTTTTTTCAATAACGGCTTTTTTCACGAGTTTTACGATTCTTGGCGAATTTCGCAATCAATTCACGGTACCTTATGGAATGCCTTTTCTCTATACATATTGTGTTGCGATCCCTAAAATTGGGGAATCCTGTGTATACGTTCTTCAGTTGGCTGCCTTGATATGCGCGGAGAGTTTGTTTTGCGGCGTTTGCACTAATCCTCGTACCTAAACGCGTTTTAAATTGTTTTTCATGTTTTTAAATTTGTCTTTATTTCGATTTTTTTCTCATAATTGTGTGTTTTTAAAATGTTTAAATTTCTTTGTAAGATGTTATTAGTGACTTATCTTATTATTTTACGTAGGTTATTATTGACAATTGTATTTCTAGTAACTGCATTGTTGACTTGAGCCGGAAAAGAGACGGAATCAAACTTAAATTCGTGTGAAGATTGAAGAAGCATTCCATAAATTCAATATGACTAAACATTTTTGATTGCGGTCATCCAGACCTGACAGAAATGAAAAAAAAGATTTTTTCGCAAGTGAGAACAACAAATATGTCAATATATA
Organism: Agrypnia vestita; assembly: GCA_016648135.1. NCBI lineage: Eukaryota > Metazoa > Arthropoda > Insecta > Trichoptera > Phryganeidae > Agrypnia > Agrypnia vestita. The sequence continues at coordinate 1,321 of JADDOH010009108.1, read as the reverse complement.
CTTTGGCAATAGAAATGTCACGATCTTTGCATTAACTTAATAAAAATCGCGTTTTCAAAATGATTTCTTTAAATATAAACATAAAATTAAAAAAATTAATGTTTTTTTTCAAGAGTTTTGCGATTTTTGGCGAACTTCCCATTCGCATCGCAATTTTTTTTTGTCCCTAAAATTTCGAATTAATGGGGTTCCGCATAGTTCGAAAGTTTTTTTGGGTCCCTTGAATTTCGAGTTAACGACGTTCTACTGTACATATAATGAAGAAAATAATAATAATAAATAATTATGTGATTTGCGCCACATATGTCGCCTTACAAGGCGACATATGTGCTAGGCACATAGCTGGTGATCGGAGTCCGCAGTCATACTGGAGGCGAAGAAATTCCGCATCCTATCTGAAATGACCTTGACGTGGGAGAGAAAAGAACCCGACGAATCAAAATTCACACCTAACCATTTGACCTCACGTTTAAATTTCACATTCATCTCTCCCATTTTCACAGTCCGGTTCCCCTCCCTAGCTAAGGATTCCCTTTAACATCAGGGCCACTATTTTGCTCGGCGTCAAAGCCAGCTTATATTTCTTTCACACTAGTCCTAAATCAACTCAATTGACCTTCTACTCCTCTCTTCCAACGCTGAGCGACTTTGGCCGGACACGAGCATCCGCGCATCCTATAATGGTGCACCCCGCCAGCAGCGGTAGCAGGAGAACGTCACTGAACAGGATATTCCACAGGCCCGACCACTAAGGTAACTTTTGACTATAGGCACTGTTCGATATTCGTGACGTCACGTTGGCGCAGAAATTGATTCAAAACAATATTGTTCTTTTCTTGTGTGGCAACACTGATTAGTCCCTATCGAAAAATATTCAACCCTCAATTGTTCCAATTCCCTCTCTCGTTTCGACAAGGCTGGTATTAAAGCTCCAATTTTTCGTCTCGTTTAATTGTACATTTTATAATTTTCGTTTAATTTCGTCTTCGCCGAACTTCGGGAGTAACGAACGAATGTTGGTGGCCAACCAAGTGAAACAGTTGTTTGGTGAAGTTATATCGCATCGAGGGACGCCAAAAACACAAAAAGGGGAGTCGAAACGTCCTTCATTTCCCATTCAAAATACAGTCCACTTTTTGCCATCTTTTCCGTACAGTACAGGCACCGTAAAAACTCTTTGAAGAGACTTTGTGATAGAATTTGTTTTGCCTTAAGGTCTAGGAGGTTGAAAAGTTTCGGTGCTATATACAGAAAGTGTTTTTATCCGAATGAAGTCTTCATATGAGGCACTTGTATTTTATGTTGTGAAGTCGTTCTTGTG
>JADDOH010009107.1:0-91475 GCA_016648135.1 Agrypnia vestita | reverse complement strand
GTAAACATTACGTTTATTTTCTATACACTGACCAATTAAATAAAACGTAAATTTCTTAGTATACAACCTGGTGCCAGGTCTGGTGCCAATTCGTTCGTTAACATATTTCTAGGAACTTGTAAATTTTTAAATAATTGTAAAAAGGTCAAACAAAATACCCGTAAAAAGTTAAAAGTCTTGGTAAATAAATCACACTTTATTACAAGTACAGTAGCCGGCAAACATCTTGAAATTTTACGGCGTAGTAGGGGAAAGTTTGCGCATGTACCATTCCACCAAAGAGACCCAAATTTTGTTTTCTGCGCATTCCCCCACTACGCCAAAGAATTTCAAGAAGTTTGCCGGCAACTGTAGACGGTTTTACCTAAACGCCTCAGTTTGGATTTTTTTTTAAAAAGTACGTTTATATATTACCTGAAAAGGCGTTTTGTTTACTTGAATTTAATTATGCAAGAATAAATACTCTAAACGAAGTATAAATGTTTCTTAGACATACGCGATGGAGGAAACTCTTCCGCTGAGAACCAATCCCCTCTCTTAAAGAAGGGGCTTAGTTTATCTCTGTACAATTTTATACTGTGTTCGTATACAATTTAAATCAATACGTTCCGCGTGAATTTGTATATGAATTTCTTAAAACACAAACAGAAATTACAATCTGTGTACAGAATAAAAAATATTGAAAGATGCAAATTGAAAGTCATACACGCATCATACAGAATCACTGGAGATTAGGGCTTATTTAATGCTTTTCTTATGGATAGGTTATGTATAAAAACTGTGCAAAGAGAGATGAAAAAATAATACAGTCGGGTATGCTACAACGAACGAAGCTATAACAATACTGTTTAACCATTACATTTACTTACCCGAAGACTAAACAACGCAGGGGCAGGCTGCCATATCATAAAACATTGTCTAAACAACATCAATTATTTATTTATTTATTTAATAATCATGGAAGACCAACAGCACAGCAAAGAAGCATAGAAAACATTGATATAATATAGATGGCCAATTACAGGTCTCCACATTTAGAAATATATTAGTAATGATAATTATATTATGAATTAAACTTAGGCATGTTAAGAATTATATAACAAAGAAAGAATAAAAAATTTAAACAAAAGAAAAAGGGGCTTCATTATTAGCAGAAAAACATAGGCATGTTAAAAATAATATAAAAAGAATGAACAAGAGACTTAATTATTAAGTTGAAAAAAAATTCTGCACTCAAATTTTTTCTTAATCTTGTTTGGCTGCATTCGAACAGATCAATATCCAATAATCTTAACAGTTTATGAAATGCATCGCATACCCTCAAGAAATATGAATTACGACGGTAGTTGGGTGAGGTAAAATCAATGTGAAAGACTGGGTTGTGTCTACGAGACCTACAGGGAACATGGAATTTTAGTCTATTTAATAGTTCAGAACAGTCAACGTTGCCTGATACATTTTTTAGTAGGAAAATCAAGTCACCTATTTCCCGACGTTTGTTTATTATGCGGACTACATGATCCTGATGACACCATCTATAATTGATATCGTATAATATAATAAAAACCATAGTAATATTTCGCAAAAACCATAGATTTTTACGAATATGGGTTGTGTGATTAGTGTAAAACACAATAATCGATGGTTTTAACGAAACATTACCAAGATCCGAGTTGATACAACCAGTCCTAAGAAGACTACGCGTTGTGCTAAAGATCTATGAAAGCTTTTCTGAAGAAACAAACATGCTGTTACAAAACCTAATAAAACGGCACTGTTGGTAATAAGGTATGATCCAGGCCTAATAAGTATTCCTTGCTACCCTGAACGGTGTAACTCTAAAGGTGACTGAAGGAACTAAATACCTAGGACACATAATCAACAGTAATCTGATGATGAAGAGATTGATATTGAAAGGCAAAGAAGAGTTCTCAGCACAGTACAGTAGCCGAAAGTAGTGAAAGAGAACATGTTGGAGCATCCGTTGCATACATGCGAACTCTGGAAAACTACAAAAAACATTAACTATAGAAATACTTCGTTTTCAATATTATAACGCATATAATCGCATAATGTTTGCCTTCCCAGCTACAACAGCGCTTCATGGAGGGACGAGTTCTCTGCTTGGCAGTCCTCATAGGATCCAGGGTGACAGGAATTAGGGAAAGGAAAAGCAGCTCCTGGAATATCCTCATCCTTTTAACAATAGACACTTAAATTACAATTACAACTTAAAATTTTTAAAAACCGAATCACTTCAAGTAAAAACGTCATTATGTAATAAAGTGTGACGTATTTACTAAGGCATTGTAATTATCTACTCTCTCTCTCTCTTTTAACTCGTAGCGTCTGCTCGTCTGCTTGTCGGCTTGTCTGCCGAAAAAACTTTGGATCGATTTTTAACCCTTTTCCCGTGATCCAATCGCGCTGAAACTTTGCAGGCAGACTCGTGACGACGATAAAAATGATCTAACAAATTTTCTTTAAAAAAAATTAATAATTATAGTATAATTTTGCATTTTTCGAAATTTTAACGATTTATATATTGTTTAATTTTCGAGTCCGATGCGTGGACTAGGCGCGAAACCTGTTTCAATGAGAAAGGGAGTATAATAAAAACTTGATTTTTACGGGTTTTTTTTTATAAGTTCGAACGAGGTTCTAGAACCATTTACGTTTGTTCTACAATACCCGATTGTACGTCACAATGACGAATAGTTGAAGAAGTTCAGTGGGTTCAGTTCAATTCGATGTGCACTTTTTCTTACATTTTCTCTTTCATTGTATATAGTATTTTTGTATGGAAAGGTATCAAACTAAAATTTATTCATTAGTTCCATATATTTTAAATTGAAATATTTTCTAATACGTCTATCAAAACAAATTATTAAATAAATTAATAAATTACCAAACCAAAAGATCTTTTACAACAAATTACTTATTTCACTTTGTAGCCTTCATAAAACTGCATTATCTTTAATTAATTAAAAAATATTTTAAATCGATTATAAATATTTTTCCTAGAATTTATATTTTTGCATGGCCTTTCCAACCCTCATTACACAGTTGACAACTTTTCAACTTCAATAAATTGAAAGAATAGAAATTATTGTATTAATATGATATTATATTAATACAAATAATATCAAAATTTTCATTCAGATATTCAGAATTCTTGATTCTGATATTTAAGCAAGATCCAGCGATTGTTTCTTATAAGTACCTACATGGTTTACAGGAGAGCAAAAGAATGTGTTGTCAATCGGATTTTGTCAATACATATTTATTTTACTATTAAACGATTTCAATATGTGTTTTGGATTCTGATATTTAAGCAAGATCCAGCGATTGTTTCTTATAATTCTTATATTAAGCAAGATCCAGCGATTGTTTCTTATAATTCTTATATTGTTTCTAATACATGGTTTTTGATCTTGAACCATCTATCAATAATATCGAGGGTAGAAAGCCAAAAGGGTGTTAGTGATTTTTTCGAACTTTACAGGAGAGCAAAAGAATGTGTTGTCAATCGGATTTTGTCAATACATATTTATTTTACTATTAAACGATTTCAATATGTGTTTTGGATTAACAAATATGGAAATTGTTTAATAATAAAAGAAACATTGACAAAATCAGATTGAGAGAACTTTCTTTACTCTCCTGTTAAATTCAAAATAATCACTAACGCACTTTTGGCTTTCTACCCTCGATGAATTGATGTACAGAGTTTAGAGAACGAAATCTATTCAGATTCAAAAAGAGCATTCCGAATATCGGTAGGTATGTAAAAAAATTAACGCAATTACCTTTTTTGGCACATTGGGGGTAAAATATTTATTGTAAAAATGCGAGACCATGCACTTGAAATTAATTAGTGTTACAGTAATATCTAAATATAACAATTTTATTTTTCTTCAAACACAGCAAAATTATTTTGTGGTGACATTATAATTACGAGTTAATTTCTATAAATTTTAATAACAATTTTAGCTATCACAAACCAATTTAACAACATTTGTACCACTTCAAAAATAATAATAGTTTAAAAAAAAACGCAACTTTGTAAATAAATATATTTTAAAATTTTGCCAGGTTTTTATCATTTTATTTGAGTTATATTAAAGCGAATGAATTTTTCATAATCGATATAAGTTACTGTAATACAGTTCTATTTTTTGCAAAAAATAAGTGGTAATATCGGAAAAAGGCAAACTTTGATTTTGAATACCTCCTTTCGATATTAGGTCATGGTTACTTGCACATTTTTGACTCACTATCAAGGCAGGATTCCTCCTGCAAAGTTTTTGCTACTATCTATGAGACTCCCGCATGCAATGGTGTATCAAAACCGGACACGATGTATAACTTATTTTTACTAGATATAACTTTATTTTAGTTTGCTCGTTTATTTTCTGCCATAATTTATTTAAAATACATATCTGTTATCTGTATTAAAAATTAAATATATACCTATGTACATTGCCAAGAATCTACATTCTACATATTATGTGAAGAATTTTCGCAACGTGTAAGTGGATCTTAGGTAATTTAAAAAAATATATTTTTAAATTGAATATAAAAATATTCATAATAAATTTTATTTATATTTATTTCATTTCATTTGGAGCCAGCCATTCATTAATTTCATTAGGGAACCAGAACAAATCAACATGTGAGTGGTTTCATGTTGAACGTCTGTATTCTATAAATAGGTCTATATTCTAACCGTGACCAAGCCTACAACTTAGAATGCGTAGATATGGTTCGGTGTTATATTTTTGCCATTCTCTTGTATGGAGTGGTAACAAACCAAGAACTAATTCGCAAAGTCTAGGCTTTTGAGATGTGGCTCTATAGACGCATATTGAAAGTTTCCTGGGTGGATAGAGTGATGAACGTTAAGTTTTCCGGTGTATGGATAAAGACCGAGAAGTGCTACGGACTATCAAGACAAGAAAGTTTGAGTATCCCAGACATATTATGAGAGAACCAAAATATATTCTAAACCAACTCATCATCCAGGGGTAAATAAGTGGTAAAAGAAGCGTAGGAAGACTGGTATAAGTGTAACTGACTGAGTTGTTCCGTGCGACGGTAAATAGTTAATGTCGTAATCACCAGAATGATCGCCGACCTTCGATAGGAGATGGCACCATAAGAAGAAGTCTATAGGTGTGAATGGGAAAGGCGAAATAAACTTATGTTTAATGTTTCCAAGTGTTCGGTTACATTTTCCACTAGGGCCCAAAAAACTCTATTCTATTGCTACAAAATGAACGATCAAAATCTGACACGAACGTCGAATGTTAAGAATCTAGGTGTTAGATTTGTAAGCAACCTAACATTTCACGATCACATAGAGACGATCAGTGGTAATGCTTTGAGAATGTTAGGATTTGTTCTGCGTACTGCCAGGGTTTTCGAGAATATCCGCGAACTGAGAACTTTTTACAACTCCTTGGTGCGAAGTAGACTCGAGAGTGGCTCGATGATTTGGGGGCCACATGAGAGCAAGTAGGTGGTTTTATTTATAGTGGTTTCTCAAGTGGTCAAAAAAGTTTCTGAGATATCTCTACATGAGTAAATACGGGCATTATCCTTGGCTCTACCGTCTAGAGACTAGAAGGAATGTGTATTTGATTACACATTTTTATCGATTGTTTCGCTGTATGATCGATAATACTGAGATTATGCAGAGCATTGATTTGTAGGTTCCTGATAATTACCTTAGACATCGTCAGCATAGATTGTTTCACATTCCAATATACAGGACCAACCTGCCGATGGTTATGCCTGTTGGAAGAGCTACAGCTATGCTGAACAAAATCGCATTGGGTATTGGTATATTCAATGTATCTGAAGGGGTTTTCCGAAGCAGGATTCTCCTACACCTTTGACCAGATTTAATATGTTAATTTATTAAATATTCTTATTTTAATATCAACATATATATACCTTCATAATATGTATGCATTGAATATTATGTTTGTAATGTACATATTATTGAATAAATAAATTGAATTGAATTGAATAGGTAAGTAAGTATTGATTTGTTAAATGAGAAAATGCTAATTCAGATTTAGAATCCATGTCAAACATTTATGATTTCAGTTTGGTCACTCGTGGGTTGATTCTCTATTGTTTAACGACATCATGTATTTTTGAGAAGCTAAAAACTTTATTTTAAATCTTGACAACTCCTCGACTAAACATAATATTTTTGGATTATTTTAGTCTGAATAATAAATAGTTCAACAGAATCAGTCGGTCTCGTTTAAAGCTTAGTGACCTTTTTGGATTAAAATATTTATTTCAATTGGTCAGGTACCTCCGTAAGTAGGTAGGTACTTGTGAAAATGACACTGTTCTTACAGGTATCAATTTGAATGAAGTTGATTTCCATTCATGAATTTATTTTACCTTCTAAGAATAACATCGCATATAGATAATCGGAATCAGTAATTACATTCAGTTAGTCCTTAAACGAGTTACCTTAAACGTGGGGAATATTTCACATTAACAGTACCTGGTCGGAATGCAAGCACACGTGCATTTTAAACCGAAAGTTAAGTGATTTAGATTTTTAAACTCCTGGTAAAATCCTGTAAATAATTATTATAATTATCGTTTGGTACCTACCTAAATATGTATTAGAAAATTTTGGGAAATATAGAATATTGAGGTTCAGCAAGAATCTTTTGCTATTAGCTAAATCGAAAGCATAGACATTGATGTAGTACATATGTACATAAAATGCAATAAGGAAATGCACATACCTACCTACTTATGAAGCGACATTATGAGAAATATATTTTTTTACTGGTGCGTACTAGGAATTGATGAAAATATATTTATTGAAATTTAGCAGTAAATAATGAATAAAATAAAATTGAAAATGATTCAAATGTTTTCCTTCCCGTCATTCAAATTTCAGTACGAATTGTAAATTGTTAACAAATTAGTATTATAAATTTTCCCACAGTCCCGCAGAATTAAGAAATAGCTACAAAATAAAAACATCAAAAAGGAAGCCATCTTTGAAAAGTTCCCTGGGAAATTTAACAATGAACGCCGGATTCGTGCGCGCCGCGTTGTAGTAGGTCAAATGTGTCCACTTCACGATTTATGCAGCGTGCAAAAGGGAGATGCAAAAATGCGAATGAGTAGGCCGGCAACGAAATCGGACGCCGCCGAGCACTTCCGGAGATTACCGAAGTACACACCGGCGCGCATCGCAAAGGTGCAATAACTTGAATCATTTCGACTCAGTTGGTTTACGCCGGTTCGCGCATTAGGTCGTTGCTAGTTTGCGGTTCGTGCCGGTTGTTATTGTTACGCTAAATTACAATAATCTTATCGACATATTATAACCAAGTTAGTGACATTCATGATTTTATGAAAAGTTCTTACTCGCAGTCGAAGGAGTGAAGTTTTTCATTCATATATCGTTATTGTGCTCCTCGCAAGAAAGCGCGTGTTCCAATTTTGAATTTGACGTTTAGCAGACGCTCTGTTTTCTCCATTGTTTCGCAATGAAAGTTTGCGAGTATTTTCTTTTTTAATTGGGATTTGCCGGTGAGTTGTTTGATTCTAAGCGAACTTGGAAAAAAAAAACTATATTGTGAGAATTTCGTCTTACGGATGTAGCGACAGAAACAATGATGTCATGGTTCCTTAATCTGGGCTAATATTTCTTGCGGATCGAGATCAACGCGAAACAGGTATGTTTAATTTTTGTCACTTTTAAATCTTCAATTCCACTGATTTACTTATTTTTAAATATAATAATTAAGATACTACTATATTTTTAATATGATTTGTTTGTGTGAGGTTTAGGAATACCTTCACAAAAATACACTATAATAGATATTGTATTTTACAATTTAACTAAAATAAAAAAAGATAAACTATTGTATATGTAAAGTGAATGTGTGAAGTGAAATGTTTTCATTTGAAAATACACCGCCTCCATTAAATAAAATAAAGATTGCGCTTATTAAAATGCATTTGTTGAGAATGGCAATATTTTGATAAGATAAACTGTAAGGCCACCATATGAGAAAATGCTTAGGTATATACCTACACGGATTAGCCTTTGTTTGCGCAACAATCAGTACAAATGTTATTGCTTCGGAAGCCATTATGAGATTCACAGAAATGTGTAATGTAATATGCACTCGGCATTCATTTGTTTTAAATTCCACTGGTCACATTTTCGCCATTCCTGATTTGTCTATAAAATATAGTTATTAAATTATCTACATATTTTCTATTCATTGTATTGCATCGTGTGTGGTTTTTTTAATAGCTCTTTTCTGTGTGTTGTGTTTTTTAGTTACATATTTTACTTTTTATGCTGAAGATTTATCTACATACATATTTCCTTTTGTCTGTTCTAACTTCAAATGGAACTTTGATATGTCTCTGGAGCACTTCTCTAATGGTTGCTGAACCACCTGTTGCTAAACTATTTTTTTTTTAAAAGTAACCCATAAGAAACAAGTTTTTACAATACTCCCTTTCTCATTTTCGGGTTTCTACGTCTGCCATATGCGTTGAAATGTCCATACAACTTGTATGAAAAAAACGTTAAAAATTTGAAAAATCCAAAATTATACTATAATTATTAATTTTTTTAACGAAAATTTGATAGATCTTCTTGATCGTCGCCATGAGTCTGCTTGCCAAGTTTCAGCTCGATTGGAGCACGGGAAAAGGGTTAAAAATCGATCCAAAATTTTTTCGACCCCAAGCCGGTAAGCAAGCAAGCAGACGCCACGAGTTAATTAATATAAAGGGAGTAAATATGCCGACCTCTTCTGAAAATAGCAATATGTATTGCTAATTTTGTGATTCAAAAATAGAGAAACGTCAATAAATCTGTCTATAAATACTTAATAAATAATATAAATACTTCTATAATAATTGTAACGAAAATATTATCTTGAAGGCAAAAAATTTAGGTAGGTACCTATTTTAGATGAGATATTTTAAGCGTTTGGTACCTACCTATTATGTTATTTAATTTAGAGTACCTAATTCAATTTGAATTTTAAGTTTCTGTGTTATTTCGTTTTGTACGCTATATTTTGAATAAAATTTTTAAACAATTATTTCACATGCCTCACTTCCAGGCTCTGTCGGCAGCATTTGACGAATATTTGCTAAAATAAGTAAAACTATTCGTGAAGAGGATTGTGGATATAATGGATTATTAACCAAATTAAATTTATGAATTAGCGCGGGACAATGAGGTCGATAATTATTATTATTTAAAAAACACTAGCATTTAAAAAAATCTTGTAAGCGATAGGTATTATCTCTCGTTCGGAGCCTACCTACCTACATTCCCAGGGATAAACTAATTTATCTATGTAATCTGATCATGACGCGCGATTTTGAAGAGGAAGTTTTTACAATCGCTTTTATTTTCTGTATTCTCAAATGAATATGGTCGCGCTGCGCATCGCTCTTTCTGTTGTTAGTTTACAATTGCTGGCGAATTATATGGAATTTCATAAATGCATTGTGGGAAAATACACGTATCCAGATATTATTTATTTACCCTGCATGCAAATTCTCGCTACACGCCGTGTGTGGTATCTACCTGCATGCTAGATAGGAATCGCAGATGGCTATCGGTTTTTCATCGGAAAATAATTCCACGTAACGGGAAGGGCTGGTACTTGAATGATTGGGAGTTCCATTTTCGCTGAATTTTCGATAATCACTGATAACACTAACCGGCGATAGCGCGCAAATATGTGATTTTTACTCCCTTTATATTAACTCGTGGCGTCTGCTTGCTTGACGAAAAAACTTTGGATCGATTTTTATCCCTTTTCCCGTGATCCAATCGAGCTGAAACTTGGCAAGCAGACTCGTGGCGACGATCTAGAATATTTATCAAATTTTCGTTAAAAAAATTAATAATTATACTATAATTTTGGATTTTTAGAAATTTTAATGGTTTTTTCAAATTGGAATCATTGCAAAAGTTTGATTACTACCAACGGCGGCCTGATAACGTCACGGAATATTTAAAATTTGAATTACTCCGTCGGTAGGTATAATAGGTACTTCACTAAGAATTTCGACAATTTATGACAATTGGTTCACAGATGGACAGCACGCTTCGGTTTTTTTGTGAAGAAATCAAATAATAAAGAGATATTTTTAGAAATTTTTGACATAGATATTTGTCTAGACATGTTTCATTTTTAGTCAATCAATTATTTAATTACATAAGAATGTTCTTAGGTTTTCACGGCCACTCAGAATCTTCAAGTTTGTGTTTACTGGGGTATTATGCCGTGTTGTTACGTCCTTTCGGGCCGACGTTTCGGATCCCATTGCAGGGTCCATCATCACACATCAGCCCTGATGATGGACCCTGCAATGGGATCCGAAACGTCGGCCCGAAAGGACGTAACAACACGGCATAATACCCCAGTAAACACAAACTTGAAGATTCTGAGTGGCCGTGAAAACCTAAGAACATTCTCAACACATCAGCCCTGATGATGGACCCTGCAATGGGATCCGAAACGTCGGCCCGAAAGGTCGTAACAACACGGCATAATACCCCAGTAAACACAAACTTGAAGATATTTAATTACATGATGGTAAACTTAATTTACAAAGAAAAGGAGTAAAATAAAAACTTGGTTTTTATGGGTTAGTTTTTTTACTCCCTTTATATTAATTAGTGGCGCCTGCTTGCTTGACGAATAAGCTTTGGATCCATTTTTAACCCTTTTCCGACCATCTAATCGAGCTGAAACTTTGCAAGCAGACTCGTGGCGACGATCAAGAAGATCTATTAAATTTTCGTTAAAAAAAAAAAAATATTTTCATACAACTTACTAAGTTGTATGAAAATATTTCAACGCGTCTGGTAGACACGGAACCTGATTATAGTATAATTTTGGATTTTTGGAAATTTTTTATTTCTCCCTTTCGTCGCTCGACCGAAGCCCAACGCGTAGGTTAAGCGCCAAACCAGTTTCCACTAGTAAGTGAGAAAGGGAGTATAATAGAAACTTGGTTTTTATGGGCTACTTTTTTTAATGTGAAAAAAGCATAATGGTAATTGACTGCCTTGAAATAAGGTGCGATCCGCTCGAGAAGAAACTAGCGCATCGGAGAGAGGTAGCATTTTAGCTGTGATTGTGAGATTTGTCTTCGATTGTAACGATGATTGGTAATTGATTATTCAATTTCAGTTCACAATTCTCGTGGCAATCACAATTTATATATATTTTCTTGATTATTTATCTTATTTTTTTTAAACTTTGTTTATCATATTTTGTTGTTTATCGTGGATCTCTGTTATTGATACAACTATTGTCTATTGATTCTTGCCATTTTAAACTATTAAACTGTTGAGATTCCTTAATATCAAAAAAATATTTAAAAAAAAAACGCTTTATTCAGTCAATAATAATTGGTATTTTGCTTTAAATATAAGTATGTCTATTTACTTAGTATGATTCTAAATTTAGTACTTAGGGGCCCGCATCAGTTTTTAATCCTTTCTTTTTGAGATACATGAAATATACAGACGATATGGAGTACATTTCACAACAATATTTATAGGTACTAGTTGAGAATGTTATTAGGTTTTCACGGCCACTAAGAATCTTCTGGTTTGTTCTCCTGGGGTGTTATCCCGTGTTTTGGTCGTAAAAACACTGGATAATACCCCAGGAGACACAGACCAGAAGGTTTATACCGATGATTGGAGAAGCAGGAGACGATTTCAATCTCGAAAGGGCTTCTTATTCACTTAGGCTCTTTGGATTCAGTGGTCAAAAGCATAATCGGCAATGAGGAAGACAACGAATGCAACAATTACCACTATTTTAGAAGAAAATTGTACTAATCTCTGTGTGCACAAACATATAATGATAGACCCATCACGTCGTTTGTAATTCCCCAATGACTTCTCGTGTCGAGGATCTATCACCAAGGCCCGGTTGTTTCAAGTTTGATTAAAATGAAAGTTCCTTTAAAGCATAGATTTTACGGAAATGGATCGTTTGATTGGTGGAAAACCCAAAAATCTACGCTTTAAACGAACTTTTGCTTTAATCTAACATGAAACAACCGGGCTTAAGCGAAAGAAATGGCAGTAAAGGAAGGGAGAAAAATCAATGGTACGCGAATTGTTGTAAATCTGCTAAAATTCTTTTGGAATGAACAAAGACTGAATCCTGTCTTATAAATTACCTCGAGAGTCGATTTAAAAAATGTATTTAAATGTTCGATTTACATCCATGCGTTCTGCAACCTGCCATTGTGCGCGAGCCGGATCACTGGATCGAGCGACCGTGACATCTCTAATCTCCATCTCCTGCTGCAGTTGTGGAAAACGCGCATATTTATACAGTACCTACTCCGGGTTTTTCCTTTTTTTTGTCGACGTTGCATCACGGTAGTTACGGTGCCGTTCTGCAGCCCGGAGCGATCACAATTGTGCCGCGAACACATCCCACTGATCTTTATTTTAATAAAGGTACTGATTCACATACTCATTAGTGGCATGTGTGTGTACGCACATTGCTAGTGATGAGCACGCTCAAAAATCAACCGCCGGTTGATTTACGAACGTGCTTATTTGATTTTCGGGTGGAAGGGGTATATTTTGACCATTTGTGAACAGGCTTGCTTACGAGTATCGATAGTATCGATTATCAATGCGATCTTCTCAGTCCGCGATAAATGAAACAATTACGGCGCATTGGGGAGATGACAAAACATTACTTTTCGCGACTAGTTATAGGAATCACGAATGTCTGTGGAATACTCGGTCACCGCTCACCGCCATGTAAAAATAATATAGTAAGAAATAATGTTTATGAAACTTTATTAAAAGACATGAATAATTCAAATCTTACAATAAAAATTATAAAAACTAAACTCGGGAACTGTTTTGATTTATTGGTTCACTTGAATTCCCTGTTTCAGTTTGCAAAATTTATATAACAAGAGCATGCCAGTAATAAGCATGTGTGATTGATTGTTAGATTTGAGCATGCTCATTCATGAGCATGCTTGAAATAAGCATGCTAATAACGAGCAAGGTTTTTGAGCATGCTAATGAGCATGCTCAAAAATAAACGTGTGTACCTTAAGTCGAATATAATATTGTTCACATATACCTATGTATGGGATTGTAGAGACCGCCCGAATATTCAGTTTCGACCGAAAGCTGATCTAGGTAGGTAGGTACCTACCTATGTTTCGGCGCGGAACCGAAACTCGACAAGTTTGAACTTGAGTTGCCTGACATGTACGATCCTGACTACATACGAGGCCTTTTATTTTTTGGCGTACAATAGAATAGACAAACTTTCATTTCAACTTATTATGAAAATTGTTGATGGTGCTTCTCCGCTTGTGGATTTGCTAGTGAAAGTTAGATTGTTTCCTTCCAATTTTAATTTCGTTTGTCAACTTGAACAGTTCGCTCGTTTTCTTCGGAATTTCAGTATATTTTTTGAGAATGCTGTAATACTGAAACTAGTCTTGCATACTCTTCTAATTAATTGTATTATCTACCCACCTACAGTAGAGCAGCATTAAAATTGTCTAATTTCTGACATTAGAATAGGCATGATCACAGCATTAAAGAGTAAGTGATTTCAGAGAAGAAAATATTTTTAAAGGATTCTAAAAAATGATCCAGTTTTAATATACACATTGAGATTAATAAGGTTTTCAATAAAATAAAAGTATAAAATTCTGCATTCGGCCATTTTAACTGAAACACCGACCAAGGTGAATGACGTCACGCCTAAGTACCGTCACCGTGTCTCTTAAACTGTTGTCATGGACACAATGCAATGTTTACTTAGGCTATGATGTCACGAAGACGCCATGACACGTTCGGTCGTTTTTCTAAAAATAGGTAGATGGGGCAATTATTTGCGTAAAAACTTGGTTTATTACTGAAATAATATTATTTTCGGTAATAGTAGAAGCGAAGATACGCTCAGTGTGGCGCCGGCCTGCCGGAGCAAAAAGATTACAGAAAATTGACGATACATTCCGATTGTAATGCGTCAGAAGGATATTGGGATATTATTTTCGTTGTTCGAAATGTCATTATTATAAAAATTGTAACATCAATATTAATTTCATTTGCTTTCATCAAAATGTTTGCACCAGCTACTTACTACACCGGAAAAGCACGTTCCACTATGAGCTACGCTACCAATGCAGCAGGCAGCATATCGCGAATGTTTTATTTTGTTGCCCAAAATCCCCAAATTCCTCTCGAATTTCGCTCGTTGTCAATTTAGGAAACTAAAAAATATCATTCTTTATGTTTTTTTTGTGATATTAATTTTGTTACCATTGTTTTTGTTATCATTATTTTTCTAAACTAATAAATATTTCGATTTGTTCCAGGTTTTCGACGAACACATCAAAAGTGTTAATTAATTCAGCGTGTCAGGAACGGATCGAAGACGATTGAAATGGTTTAAAAAATATTTACCCCGCCATAAAAGTGTTGTGTTTGAACCGAACGAATATCAGATCGAATCAGTACGTGCCGATTCTTCCAGTTATGTGCCAAAAGCCGCACTGCCGATAGCCGCGAGAGACCCGAAGAATTCATCAACATAATAAAGGATTTCAAAACGCGACTAATTCTAAAATGGCAGGCGCGACTAATTTCATAATCGACCGCAGCGGCATCGAAAGTCACGACAACTGTGCAGCCGTTCGGAGCAGTTCGATTTCCCTCGCGCGTTTTCGAACACGGACGGGCGACTCTGTCGGAAATTTGAAAATGGACAACGTTCGGAAAGCGGGTCGCGGCGGTTTCGGAGTGCGCAGGCGCGCGATTGTAAAAAATGGCGGATTTTCAAATTTGTCGTTGCTGTGCTTGTGCCTCGCGTTGTACTCGCCGAGCGGCGCGTCGTGCCTGATGGATTACTGCTCCACCAACACGTTCGAGACGAACTCGACGTGGCTGCAGCTCACCAAGGAGGTGACCACCACGGAGTACGCGGTGGTGAAAGACTTCAAGAGCCTGCACTGCTGCGCGAAAGGATATAGGAGCATCGAATGGTGAGTGGTTTTTGGATTTTCTGTTTTGACTGCCCGGTCTCGACGTGCTCTACCTTTCTAAACATATTATAAATTAGTTGATCGTAATATATTTAAGTAGGTAACAAATTCTCTTTCGAGCATTGACGTATTATAATATATACACGTTATTCTCATACTAGCCGACTTTCATATGTAGCAAATATTGCATTGAAAAAGACAACAAATTACGGCACACTTATTTCATAAACGCTCTGCGTGTAGACAGAAAAATCAGTTAATTTGAAGTCACGATGACTAAAATAACATACTCATTCTCATTTTCCCGGGACTTTTTTTCGGCGTAGCGTTACGCCCGATCACAAAGAAGGTCCGTTCGATACGAATGCAAGTAAGCCTTACTTTTGAGTTGCCAAGATTTCACGCTTGTAACGTATCTGCAGTTTATTATATCATTGCTTTCGAGTATATTTTTTTTTCACGTAGTCAATCAGTGAACACTACATCGTCAAATAAGTTAAAACTAAAGATTCAGCCCTTTCATTACCTAATTGTTAACTTACTGTTCTAACAAAGCTTCAAATCTAATGATGGGATTTACTGCAAGCTGTAATAAGTCGCGTTGAACTAGAAATTCCACAAGGAAAAAGTATATAATTACCATTATTTATTTCGTTATTCCTTTTGTTTATGAAGTATGGGTTTTCACACTTCAATACATAAATACCAACCATATTCGTGGAACTAAGCTAGCTTTGTACCCTCTGTCTCGTGTATTTCGAATTGACATTTTAAATACAAGCGTTGTGAAATAATAATGTCACTTTAATGCTTCTAATTACAATTCATTACTTCTCAGAAATCTCTTTTAAATTGACCAAATTACCGGCCATTACCTCGATACCGGGCATAGGGGCTAATAAGAGACACAACTATGCATTAACTTTTCCGTGTCATTCGTGCTGACGAACAACGGACTATATTTTTTTATCGAAACAAACTTTGGAAGCAAAACTCATTATAGAAAAAAGAATGCTGTATTGTCTCGTCTGCCTTTTGTATGTTGAAGGTTTTAAATTTATAAATATGTAAATCACGACTTAATACATTTTCTTCAGCAAACGCTTTTCTTGATTAAAAGGAATTTCGAAGTTAAATTTCATTTGTAGGAACAGTATTGTAGGAACAGATTGAATTTATTTTTTTCAGGACAACAGTTAGCTTACTGACAGTGAGCTGAATTTACTGGTGTATGTGTGGTTGTAAACGCCTAATTGTGTGTTAGTACCTAATTAATTGTTTGTATTGAACCTAATCAATGTAAAAATTGTGTGTTTGAAAGTCGTCAGTTTAATGCTTCGCCTGTCGATGAGAGGTTCTGTTACTCTCGAAACTTTAGTAAAATATAAATATATTATTAAATTCACCTGGAGGAAACGAAGTTAATATTTTTCACCTAATTAAATGATCATCGTGAATAATCTCTACAATGCAAGCGTCAAATCCATCAATTTAACTTACAGATTTCGCAAGCGGTTGCGGTGCCAGAACAAATTAGTTTTTTCTTCTAATTTTTGTAGAAATTTTGCAGTAGTTAAGTAATTTACGTTCAAGTGAAAAGTTCATTTTTAATAAATAAATTGTTAAAAAATGTTACGAATCATCGCGGGTCGTAATTTTGAATATTGCGAATTAGTCGCCATCATCGCAGATACAGTCGCTCACTTACCACCTTCCGACCCAAGGTCCCTCACCCGGTCACCTTGTCAGCCCATCTGCTCCATCCCCATCTCGCCAGATGCCCCGACCACTGCCTTCTCAGCTTTGCCACTTGGCGAAAAATTTTCTATAAGACACGGATACACATGCTTATTTTGAGCATGCTCATTAGCATGCTCAAAACTAGTGTGCCCTAAAAAATGTACACACTTTCTTATTATTATCATGCTTACTTAAAGCATAAAGCTAACAATCAAACACACATGCTTATTAGTGGCATGCTCTTGTCAAAGAATAGAGAGGAACTCTAGTTCAAAATTGAAATTTCGAAAACTGAAATAGAAAATTCAAGTGAACCGATAAATCAAAACAGTTCCTGGGTTTAATCAAACACACACGCTTATTACTGGCACACTCTTGTCATAGAATAGAGACGCTCTTGTTCAAAATGGAAACTGCAAACTGAAATAGAAAATTCAAGCGAACCAATAAATCAAAATAGTTCCCGAGTTTCCATCCGCACATTTTTGATTTTAGTTTTTATAATTTTTATTGTAAGATTTGAATCATTCATGTCTCTTAATAAAGTTTCATAAACATCATTTCTTGCTACATTATTTTTACATAGCGGTGACCGAGTATTCCACAGAGATTCGTATAATTCCTATAATAAGTCACGAAAAGTAATGTTTTATCATCTCCCCAACGCGCCATATTTGTTTCATCTGTCGCGGACTGAGATCGCATTGATAATCGATACTAGCCGCGAATGACATTAGCATGGTCATAAGCAAGCCCGTTCACACATGCTCAAAAGATACCCTTTCTCATGGTAAATGACATTAGCATGCTCATAAATCAACCGGCGGTTGATTTTTGAGCGTGCCACTAATAAGCATTCTCATTACTAGCAATGTGCGTACACACATGCCACTGGCTAATAGAAATGGCTTAAGAAAGTCAAGCTCACGTGTCACTAATAAGCATGTGTATCAGTACCTTTATGCCACACTGGGCACTGTCACCATAGCACTCGCGAGTGCGAGGCAGGCATACCTATCTGATACGTATGGCTGAAAGGCTTCTTTCATTGAACTTTAAGTATGAAAAAAATTAAGTACTTTTTTCTTCAAATGAACTTTAGGCATGAAAAAAAATTACGCAATTTTCCACAATGTCAAGATAATAGTGCTAAATTTGTCATCACGTCTCAAACAAGATTTATTCTAGATTTTTTTTATTTTATGTACTTGGGTATATACCATATTTTATCTATTAAATCTTATCTTATCTAAAATTATTGAGTTTTTGCAAATTTTTAAACTTCTTCTGGACCGATTCGGGTAAGTAATTTTCTTTTTTCCTCAAACTTCGGTCGATACGTTTCTAAGAATCAGATTGATCAAACCCGTCAACGGATAAAAAAAATTGAAACGCAAAGACAAATGGCGCCAGTAAGTTCGCTTTGATAATTTGATAATACCGGGCTTCGAATAAACTAGAAATAATAATATTTACGTTTCGGGATTGAATTGCGGGATTGAAATTAACCGTGTTATTAAGCGAGTAGCCGCTCAGTTATTGCGACCTTCGCACGAATTTATAATTGACTAAATAAAATTGTATTGATAAAAATTTTCTTTTCCCAGAACTTATTTTCAAACAAATCCCAAATTGTTGTTTTCTTTAGCCATTATTTAGACATAAATATGTACTGTCTTTTGAAATGTTTCAATTTAGTAGATACCTGTTGTTAGTGAATGTCATCTAGAAAAAAGAAAATCTATCGTGCACAGTTAAACAAGTGCGTCCGTTTCATTAAACGTGAAGGCGTGAAAACATTTGACAATCGAAATAATTATCCATACATTGTAGCTTTCTCAGTACCTACCGTATTGCCCGCGCGCGCGTCTCTTTGTCTCTCGAAGAGTAACGAACACTCTGCAGAACTAATCCATTCATTATGGAAGAAAGCGCATACGTGCAAATGCATAGGCATGGATTCCGGCATAATGTTTTCTCACAGAATTTCCAAGTGCCTCCCTGTAGAGTCATTGTCTATTTTTTCCCCTCGCAACACCTCTATTATTCATTAGCCTTCTCCTCTGACAATGAGGTCCGTACTGTATAGAAATGCCGGACGATAGTTCCTACCTGAATAATAAACACAACAATATTTCTATATTCTTTCGCACCTTTTCAAATCGGTCGCTTATTCCCATTGTTGGCGATTTCTCGCTATTTTTCCCGGATGGACAGACTCCGAGGTTATTGTGTACACAAATACATTATGTACATGCACATATACATGTGTACAAGTACTCGTGTCTGGGGTGTTGTGTACCAATGTAAGGTCTGACGTATATGTGCGTCCATTGGCGGCTGGCAGACGAGGCGTCGAATTAAATTTTATTACCATATATTAATATCACTGCTAGTATATTAATGTAATACTTATTTTGATGAAGCCGAGTTCACAGGTGCAGCTGACGACTTCTTTATCGCGTTTTGATATTCAATTTATACAAATTAATAAAAGATGACGATTAATTAACATTCTGATTGATAATGTGCTATCTCTGCAGTCTTTTACCTATAATATATATACGGGTACAGTTGTCGGCAAAGTTCTTGAAAATTTTTGGCGTAGTGGGGGAATGCGCAGAAGACAAATTTTGGGTCTCGTTGGTGGAATGGTACATGCGCAAACTTCTCCCCACTACGCCGAAAAATTTCAAGATGTTTGCCGGCTGCTGTAATATGTTCGAAGCTGCGAGATCCGCCAGCAAAAATGAATAATTAATATAAATGTCTCTGAAAAAGTATGGACAATTTCTGCAACCACCTAGCAAGGAAGCACGTGCCTAACTACTTTGTTCGGTTTTGGTCGAGAATATAAAGTTACATAGACATTTTCCCACCGCATGTAACATAACACTGAGTATAACGGAGCACCGAACATAACAATAATTTGATAACACGTTTAAGTAAATCCTTATATTTTAACAAAGTGTCTCCGCGTAACGGATATCGATGTGGAAATGTAAGCAACTGTGGCTGCCTGCGTAGCTTTCCCGGAAAATATTTGCTTTGGCGCAAAATGTTTGTATTCTCCGGAACCTCTTCGATTTCCTTCACCGGAAAAAGACTTATTTACGTTCGAAGGATTTCTGAGAAGAATGCACTCTTATCGCGACTTGGCAGGTTAGGTTAAATTACTTTAACAATTATTGATGAATGATCACACCCAATTATTATTTGAAAACAAACTTCGTTAATTTTGCAGTATGCCGCACTATTACGCCCGCACTGTATGTTTGTGTAATTTTTTCACCTTCCGTTTATTTATTTTTTCATTTTAATCGATCGAGTGTAACACACATTAGTATATAATATATCATTCTGACTTTATTTACGTACTTTCAAGATTTAAAAAAGTTAGATGTAATGGGATAATCACATTCTTTTTCAGCTCACATTTTCATTGCTGTACATACAAAGCATATAAAAGTATTATGAATGAAAACTCATTATATTTATGTGAGTATTTTCCCACTTTGCCTCTGTTTCAAAATGCCGCTAATACCCATGCAGATCTCCAAATTGCGAATTCCTGGCATTTTTTTCAAATTCATAGTAAAATATTAATAAATCCTGTACAATCATATTCGGTTAGAATCGTCATATTCCGCGCTGTGCGCTTTATGAGAGAATATTTTTAGCATTTCTAAAAATCCTGTATTTAACCTGACGATTCTCCGGTATTTTCATCAATGGCACTTTGTAGTTTATTTTGATCGTCGGGAATTTTCTGCCGGCAATGTTTCCAACTGAACAATCGCCCGCGGCTCTCGCTAGTTTTCATCTCTGGTGAGAGCCATTCTGCACATCCTGTACTGTCTCTCAGACGAGACGGGCGGCTTATTAACAAGTCATTGATTATTACCGGTGTTACGAGAAAATGCAATCCCCATTAATCTGACAATAAGTAAAGACTCGGCACAATAAAGTATCCGAGGCCGGGTTACGTTCGCAACAGCACAGAAATGTATCGATTGATTACTCAATTTCGCGGTTGTTTCTTGGAAATAAATATATTTTGTCGAAATTGTGTATCAAATCACCCGCGCAAACATTACGTAATACAAAAACGGCGTATAATTAAATTGTACAAATAACATACCGTATTGAAATCATTACTCCTTTTCTTTTAACTCGTAGCGTCTGCTTGCTTTTCTGTCGAAAAAATTTTGGATCGATTTTTAACCCTTTTCCCGTGATCCAATCGAGCTGAAACTTTGCAGGCAGACTCGTGGCGACGATAAATTTTCGTTTAAAAAAATTAATAATTATAGTAAAATTTTGGATTTTTCGAAATTTTTTACTACTTCTTTTCGTAGCGTCGCCCGACTCAAGCCCAACGCGTGGGGTAAGCGCCAAACCTGTTTCAACTAGCGAATGAGAAAGGGAGTATAATATAAACTTGCTTTTTATGGGTTAGTTTTTTTTATAATTACGATGTGAAATTTCTTTGTCGGCGTCTATGTAAAATTCTCGCACGACTAACTCCTTCACGAAGATGAATATGAGCCTTGAGAGTTATCGGGACTTCTACAAATTCGAGTTATACACATTTTCCGGGGGGTGGCGACTGGAGCACGAGATGCGTTATCTTGTCGAATTCATTATTATATTGTTCTCTTAAATTTCGAATTCAATATAAATGACAACACTTTTAATTCAATTTGATATGAAAATTAAAATAAAAAATGAGAAATCGCAAAAAGATGTCATTTGGAGCGCGCGTGCTTGGAATACAGCCGTGGTGATAATTATTGCGTGTGAATTGAATTCTGACATCAAACCGCGTCTTGCAAGCACAAAATCTTTTCAATATTCCTACTAACCGCGTACTGGGTGGAGATCTTTTTACGCTTGTGTTCTTTAAAAAAAATTGACAAACACTGAAACGTTTTGGTTTGGCAGTTCAAACTGTTTGTTTGCGCTAAACGCGTTTTGCGTAACTTCAAATAATAATCGTTAATTGTCTGCATTCGTATCAAACATATATGTATTTTTAAATGCATTTAAAAGAAAAAATAATTTCTTGGTAATAATATATTTTATTGTAAATCTCTTGCATTTTCGATGTATTAAAATAAATATCGTGCACCCGGCAAATAGCCATGGCGATTTATCCCGCTGTCAGAATCGGACGCCCCGCTGGCGAGTTTCAGAATTTCAGTTAGTGCCATTGTCCCGCTTAAGTGGAATTGTGTGACCGACCAGGTAGTCAACACAATTATGTTGCATTCCTATTTTATTGGATGCGGGTGTTAAAACTGCCCCTTTCCCGAGTGTACGGCTACTTGGGCGCCCCACAAGAATGAGGGTGCGCATATTCAAACACTTATGCCCACGTATTGTGCTGTTTTGACCATGGGGATTAACTGCCCGTCCAAGTATCTACGTTCGTTTTTTTACAAAAAAAAATTTTATAATTAATCCATCACAAAGTACACTCTCAAAGAAAAGTCGCCGTACTAGTGAAGTAAGTTTTGTTACTGGTATTATTAAAAAACAAGGTGTTAAACTAAATATTTAAATGAATAGCGCCAAAGCATCCATTAATCTTCACAAATCTCGCAGATTCTCCAATCAAGAAAGGTGTACAGTGTCACCTAAATCATTTACAGCCACTCTCAAACATGTTTTCAGGCAACTAGACTGGAACGAGAAAGGCATTTGCGTAGATGGCGAGTATTTAAGCCATTTTTCTTTTCAAAAGATCCGACCTTAAAAAAACGGCCCAAAAAACTTATCAAAGTGCTATGTTTATCAGACACATAGTTTAACGATTGAAAAATATTTTACCTCGCCGTAAGCATTCTACAATCTTATCCTTTCCTTCCAATTACCTCAGAATATTTTGAGTTTGTCCAAATTTTTCAGCACACAGTATCTACTGGATTTTGTCCCAGGGACATCCTTAATCAAGATGTTAATAATTCGAAAGAATCTCATTACACATATAAAGGATATTGCTTTAAAAAATTACAATCAAAAATAGATGTCATTAGTGACATCCGTGGTTAATTAAGGGGAATGAAAAAGCTTTGGATGCCGTTCGCGCTAATGATAATTACAACATACATGTGAAACGGGTTGTAAAACATAAATATATATACAACTTCCAAAAATTTGATAGATGTGGTATTCTATCATGGGTGGAAATGGTGAACATTACTTTGTGTAAAGTGATCAAGCCAGCCGTACGATAGGTCGTATGATGGGCCCTATGAACACCCAAAGACTTACATGACTACTTTATAGTGCGCTATTCTATTATATATATAGTCCGAATATAATAAAAGTCGGAATGTCTTCAAATGCTATTAATATTGTACCTTATGGATTAATACATTATTTTACACAGGCTCCGACATGTCTGCGGGTGCGTTTAGCTAAACGTTCAGTTTGTCTTTTTATCGTAAAGTCCACGAGCAGTCCAGCCAAGACTTTTAGTGCAGCTTCGGTAGGTACTTTTCCGCCGTGCGATCGAGGTTAAAAACAGAAGAGGATTCTTTTAGGTCTACGAAAGACAAAAGGCCAACGACCATTCTCAGCGATGAACGACAAAATGTTTCCTACATACAACGTTTTCGATGGCTTGAATGCAAGAATACTTTGGTCGGTGGGCGCTTATTACGCGACAGATGTTGGCAGTTTGCATGTTGTTAATTCGTTGATGTTATTTTTTATTCCCTCCATTTTGGTTGTCTTCACAATTTACGACACCATGTGCACCAGAAGACGCGGTGAGCTCGCCACCTGCCGCCGCTGAAAAGTGACTGAATAACATTATTCTAACAAATGACAACGTTGCTCGCTTAACACGTAATCATGATACACCAGCAGTAAGTAGCCTAAAATATGCTGTACAAATAATTTTCCTACTATTTTTCCTGAGAGTGAGATGAGACCTCGGTGCATCTGGCAGAACACCTGATTGGATTATTGGCAATCTTTTATTGATAATGCGATAAAAATATGATAATATAAATAAAATAATATAAAACTTTTTTTTTCCAATTGCTTGAACAGCTTATACAGAACAACTTGAACAATTTGTAGATTGATATTAAATTATTTTTTTTAATCTAGTATCTACTTATATTTATTAATTACACCTACATGTTTCGGAAAAAACCCTTATGTCAAAATATCAAAACATCTACCGAAAAATATTAGACCTGCATTTTACACAAATAATAATATAGTGAAACATAGTAAATTCAAAAGAGTGATAATATATTTAATAATTCAGGTATTTATAAACTTTCGTGTAAAGATTGTACAGCATTTTATACTGAAAAACCGAAAAAAAAGAGTATTTAATGTCTGAATAATCATGGTTTTTCTGAATTTTCGAATCATTTATTAGAAAATGATCACGGTTTTGATAAAAATGTACGACTTTCTATTTTATACATAAATAATTTTGGTCTGAAATTGAATAATTTAGAATCATTAGAAATTAGTAAACCATGTAAATGTAAACAAAATATTATTAATAATCAATTAAATTTAACTACGAGTCAAATTCTAAAAAAATTACCAATAATTGTATGTAATCAAGGACTTCAGCAATAATATTTAAAAACAATTTTTCAAATAATTTAGAAAAACAAAAGACATCATTCATTTTGATATTTATATAACACCCTGACGATGGAAAGGTTTTACCGAAACATGTAGGTGTAATTAATTAATAAGTAGATAGAAACAAACATTGAAATCTCTTTTTTTTATTATTATTATAAAACTTGTTTTTGATATTGTAAATTGTATTATTAACAGTAGTATTACTTGTATTCTCTTTTTGTAACCTATCCAACGCACACACGTATACACCTATTTTAGTTTGAACTTTGTCTTTTTTCGTGGCCTCGTGATAATGATGATGTCATTGAATGAACAAAAAATTAGAGCATTCTGTCCGGGCTGACACTGCAATTACACAACCAACTCGTGATTGGCTTTATGTACAGCTTTTGTATTAAAAGCGAGATCGCCGAGCTTAAGTGAACCCGTCTTGTAGTTTTCCTCGAAAACCGTTGAAAGGAGCCTGTTAACTCGACGCTTGATGTTTTTGCCACTTAGGTATTGCAACAGATAGAGTGTAGAATGGTTATGTCCCCGATAATCTGGCACTAATCCCTAGGTGCTAACTCTTTCCCGGAAGGCCAATCATTGCTATTAACTATTAACGCTAATAACATCTCGGAAGTGTAAGCTTACTTTCTCCTGGTACAGGCCGGATAGGACAGCCTATCTAGGTAGGAAACCACACCATGCAAGAGTAATATTATAGTATGTAAATCATGTGTCCATGTATAATCGACATCCTGCACTTACGTAACCACCTGTGTGATTGGGTTTCGTGTTACAAATTGCAGATTGTTTTGTTGGACTTATTTGATGATAGCAAACTTTAGATATTCTTTAGAATTTGTATTGAAAGTGTGTGTATATCGGAATTCTTGAAAACCATCGGTCGCGCAAATTTATGATGTAAATTAGCGTTAAATTTTCCAGTGGACTTGTAAATTGTGCATTTAATCTGGACACGTAAATTGTACTTTATATTCATGTGTGTTGAAAACAAACGCACATTGGAATAAAAATGTTCTAGTTCAGTATACTAAATGGCCGTTTAATATCTTCTGATTAGAGTTTTTTTTTCGGATGTTCTGCCGTGTGTATAAATTAGCCTTAAAGTCGACTTATAACTTGTCTTGGTACCCACATGTGAATATATAAACTGATAATAAATAAAAATACAACAAAAAACGTAAAATGGGAATTCACTGTCGCATATAATTTCTTTCCACTTTACCACAGACGTAAACCAAAAATTTGGACCTCGGAAAAGCCAAACAACACTAATGAAAATCAGGATAATTTTCCGATTCCCTCGACATGCAAAAAAAACCACCTTAAATTAGCAATTATACACGACATTAATAAATATGATTAATATAGTTAAGTCGTCATCCACCGCGTGTAGACTCCACCCCAAACAGCCCCTTTCACAGAAACCCTAATCTTTTTCTAGTTAGCTAAGTAAGGATTTTAGTATACATCTTATCCTAGTACGTACCTACCATGAACCCTCTTCGCTGTCAGTTACTTGAATTTAGACGCGGAACGAGCAGACAGATCCTCGGGACTACCGAGTAGAGTAATCACAGTTATATTGCTGTGTTCTTTAATAAAAGTTAAGTATACTTGTAGGCGAAACAATTTTTATTGGAACTACTGGGGCGTACCGTAGGAGTGCGTGATGCGAAAATAATTGAAATTATGTACATTATAAGTAGGTATGTAATATGAAGTAAAAAATAATAAGTGTATCACTGTTGATACACACCTTATATTCTTATATTATTACGTCAAGACTGGGCATCCTCAAGTAGTTATTTGTCTCGTGGATAGTTTCATATTACTATATTTAATGATATTTAAAATAAATTAAACTTTAACAAATATTATTAAGTTCTGCAAGTTATTATTCGTCGAGACTGGGGCCTCCTAAGGTAGTTATTTGTCTCGTGGATAGTTTCATATTACTATATTTAATGATATTTAAAATAAATTAAACTTTATTTAATAAATATTATTATTAATAAGTTCTGCGTTATTTTAAATATGACAGCGGTTTCGGCTTACTAGGCCATTATCAAACAGTCAAAACCGAAACAGCTGCCACATTTAAAATAACGCTTAAGCACTTAAAAATAATATTTATTAAAATTTAATTTATTTTAAATTTCATTAAAACTAAACATGGAAGTTCTACAAACTAAACACAAAAACCATAAATAATTAATATTACTAGTTGATAGTGGTATTTCAGTTCAGCTACACTGCGCTTATTGAAGACGCATACATTTTTTTATCCGAGCTTTTCCCAACTGCCGGGAATTGTTGCGCAAGCGTCTGACGTAATTAATCAAACCGTGTTCATTTCCAATAATAAGGATGTGCGCAGCGAGTGCATTACTTGACCTTGGTTAATTAACTTGTTTTCCGCCACATACAGCGGGTCCATTCTGTATACCTCCTTTGACATATCGACGGCTCCTACGTATAATATCGTAACCCACAAAATTCAATTTTACAGGAGAAGGATTTGAACATATTTTCGTCCGGTATAAATCTAAATATTGCCCAATTTTTTTGTAATTTCGTTTCAATATTTTACTTTATACTGTAATTTCATAAATAATCACAAAAAAAGTCGAAATTATTAAAGGTTTTTGTAGAAATGCACATACGATATTATACTTCGGAAAAGACGCGACGTAAAATATCGTAAAAATGACTTACAGATGCCGGCAAACATGTTGAACATTTTTCGGCGAAGTGGGGGAGAGTTTGCGCATGTACCATTCCACCAACGAGACCCAAAATTTGTCTTCTGCGCATACCCCCACCACGCCGAAAAATGTCCAAGAAGTTTGCCGGCAACTGTACAACATTTTACTTCGAAAAAGACGCGACGTAAAATAACGTAAGTGTTACTACATACGATAATTTTCTTATGTTATTTTCTCGCGCATATTATTGTAAGTGTTACATACGATAATTATCTTATGTTATTTTCCAACGTATGTTATCGTAAGTGTTACATACGATAAAATTATCTTATGTTATTTTCCAACGAAAATTATCGTAAGTGTTACATACGATAGTATACTTCGTAAAAAATATGTGATTGTTTGAGATACAATAAAATACGTCCGAAACAAACGTTATTTATTGCAAAATATTTTTTTTTCTTTCTTGGAAATAAAGATATAATTAAATACATATGAAATACACAAAAAACTAAAAATCGTCGATTTTTAGTTTTTTTACGTGGGTTACGTACGATATTATACGTAGGAGCCGTCGATATACTTTCACATCGGTCTCTTTTGCGACACACCCGCGTTAAAATATGTACCCTTCGTGTAATTTTATATCGTAGTTTAACGAAGGGGTTGGCGAACCACAAGTGGCTGAGAGACTCCCGAGACGCGGGGGATGCTGCCCTTAAATCCCGGTTGGCTTCTACCTATAATAATACACGTTTTGTGCGGGACGGCGTTTGTTGGTGTGCGACGTACATCGATGTATTGCATGCGAGTGTGCTTTTCTGACAGATGCAGCTGCATCCATCGGCCGTATTGATCCGCAATATTGGCGATAGAAAAGCGGTCTCGTCGGGAGTTGTCTGAAATAATTCGATTAATCGTATCTATCAGTGTCATGTGTAATTGCTTGTACATACATAAGTGTTTTTTTTGCATCATGTCGTGGGAATTGGAAAATAATGTATTTTTGTATGGAATAGTGGATTTCCATTTTAAACCTCTCATTGTATTTTTATTTATTATTAGCCGTGCACCCGTGAAAAATTTATTTAATATACACGGCTAAATAGCCTTTATATACAATGCATTTATACATAATATTAACACAACAACATGTGTGTAAATTGTATAAATAGAATTATTCATCAGTGTAGAAATAGGCAAAAATTAAAATATAAGGTGGGACTGTGACGTAAATGCCAACAAAATCGAAATCCAGTGTCAAATAGTTGCGAATACGAACAATTGTATTATTTAATAGATGAAGGAAAATCGGTTATTAATTGTGGTACAATTTTGTACACGAAGTACCGCTGGGCGTTTGCAAACGGCCAAAATAAGGAATTTCGAAAGATATGCCTTTTTATATAATTATTAAAGCGACCATATATCTTCCTTGCGTATCCTCCGATGTGACAGCAAATATTTTCCCGCGTCACGGCGCCCGGACCAGCCGGCAGCCGGGCGGGCAATCCGCGGCGGATTCGTCATGCTGGCGGGCGGCCCCCAGCGAGTCTGCCAACTGCGACTAACTTGCGCACTTTGTTGGTGGCTGCTTTGCGGCCGCGGCCAGAGTTCTCGTAAAACCTATCTTCCAACATTGACATCATTCATTTAAAAAAAAGTAACCCATAAAAAAACAAGTTTTTATTATACTCCCTTTCTCATTTGCTAGTGGAAACTGGTTTGGCGCTTGACGTTGGGCTTCGGTCGAGCGACGCTACGAAATGGAGTGATAAATAATTTCCAAAAATCCAAAATTGTACTATAATCAGCTTCCGTGTCTAGCAGACGCGTTGAAATATTTTCATTCAACTTAGTAAGCTGTATGAAAAAACCATTAAAAATTTGAAAAAAACAAAAATTTATTAATTTTTTTAACGAAAATTTGATAGATCTTTTTGATCGTCGCCACGAGTCTGCTTGCAGAGTTTCAGTTCGATTGGATCACGGGAAAAGGGTTAAAAATCGATCCAAAGTTTTTTCGTCAAGCAAGCAGACGTCACGAGTTAATGTAAAGGGAGTAAAAAGGTTTGAGATCCATCCCAATATGACCTTACATAGTCAAGTAACACAAACACTTTAAATTCGATCAGATATTTTTAGAATTTGAAGATTTGAATACTTTGATTTAATTTTGTATTTAAGAAAGGGACATGCTCTTCAAGCAGTGTAAATGAAAATTTATTACCTATTCTTATTTGCGTTATCTTAAGAATTGTATATTGACCGCTATTGTATGTATAACATTGTCCAGTTCGTCAATTTTGACGTAAGATGGTATTTGACAATACCATCTCACGTCAAAATTGACGAATATAATATAATTAAGGATGAATACGAAGTCACAAATAGGCAAGGAACCCGGAACATTTGAAGAATTATCAATTTAAAATGAAAGGACTTAAATGAAGAAAACCACAAAAAGAAACGGCTGTCCGATTTATATTTGGATAAACCGGCGCGTTTCTTATTGCCAGTCACCAGTGAGGGGGGCTCGGCCGCCACCGGTCTGGGAGGCTGGGAGTGGATCAAAATATTGAGAAACGCGCTCAATACGATCTCTCTATTGAATGCGGACTGGGATGACGCCATCGCGGCGGAGAAATACCTGCCGGGACCTGAGTCATCGGCGAGCGGCTCGAGGACAACAAACTGACATTCCCTTCAACGTCTGTTACCGATTGAAAAATTGTAAAATACTACAGTAAATATTATCATAATTGTATCTTTATAACTGTGCCACAGTGGACAGTCGAATTAATTTTCGTCCAAACCTTAAGGTACAGATACACATGCTTCTTTAATGGCATGCTATTGAGCATGCCACTAATAAGCATGCCCTAACAACTGTACACACTTGCTCATTACTGGCATGCTTATTAGTGGCATGCTCATAAATAAGCATGCCCAAAGCTAACAATCAAACACACATGCTTATTAGTGGCATGCTCTTGTCATAGAATAGAGACGCTCTTGTTCAAAATGGAAACTTTGCAAACTGAAATAGAAAATTCAAGTGAACCAATAAATCAAAAAAGTTCCCGAGTTTCCATCCGCACATTTTTGATTTTAGTTTATATAATTTTTATTGTAAGATTTGAATAATTCATGCCTATTAATAAAGTTTCGAAACATTATTTCTCACGATATTATTTTTACACAACGGTGACCGAGTATTCCGCAGACATTCGTGATTCCTATAATAAGTCACGAAAAGTAATCTTTGAGAAGATCGCATCGATAATACTAGCCGCGAAGCTCGCGAATGACATAAGCATGCTCATAATAAGCAAGCCTGTTCACACATGCTCCAAAGATACCCCTTCTCTATGGTGAATGACAGTGGCATGCTTATAAATCAACCGGCGGTTGATTTTTAAGCATGCCACTAGGTGGCATGCTCATTTCTAGCGTGCTCTCTACTTCTAGCTCATGTGCGTACACACATGCCACTAATAAGCATGCCACTGTCAAAGTCGATACTGCGCATGCTCACGTGCCACTAAAGAAGCATGTGTATCAGATGCCTTAGGGAAACGTCCGCACGCAGGCAATGAGGAAATATGTGGACTTAGAGTCAATATCGCAGTTACAAATAGGAATATCAACCTGTTGAACGATGATGTAATACAACACTTTTTTAAATATACTATGAACGATTACATTAGACAGTTTTTCTCCGAAAAATAATCAAGGGATGGTAATGCCAATGAACCGCAACGCTAAACTAATGGATTCAAAAGAAGGGTGGGTATTTATTATTCACATTCCAGTGAATGGTAATATTCATTCATGTAGGTATTATATGTTTACGTACGAGAACATGCATATGTGCTTCTATAAATAAAAACATTCCATTATTTTACCTATACGATATTTTCAAATAATCACGTAAAATATTTCATATCGGGTAAATGTTGGGGGTCTGGAATGGATAAATCCAATTTATATTATTTCGTGGGGAGAAATTTAAGTCGAATAGTTTACACTACGTCGAATACGGCGGATTATATCTGGTTTGAGGTTCCGCCGTACTTCGATCCGGGGAAAAAAGAATAAATATTCAACTATACATGTCATGTCTTGATTGAGGAAAACCCCAATTAATCCACGCAGTCGTGATAAGGTCTAGGTTGATACGTCACGTTAACGGAGGAGATAAAAATAAATTTGAATAATTGTATTCAATGACGTGTTCAGAGCAAACAACTTTTTGCAAAGCGCGAAGTCGACATTATTTTTAGGTATTATAACATTCGGCTAGAACATTTGAACACATTGAATTTTTTCCTTGTTCGATGACGACTGCCTACTCCTCCCACTTGTTGCCTCGGCCCAAATTGAAGGACATCGATTAATATCGACGAAAGACATTCATTCAAATGATTTTTTCCCTAAGCGCTACATACCTGTCCACACCTCTAATACACCACGATACGCCAGAATTCATTTTGAATACAATATACGCGGTTTAACCAAATGATTCATTTCGTAGGAAATGCAGTAACAGTTTCTCAGAAACGGGAAAACAAAGCGATACCCCGTCGCCCGTAAAGGTTTCTGTACATTAGAGACAATGACATGTGTACATACATCGGTCTTGTAATTCCTGCTATCCTCACGGTAACAACATCGTTATGACTTCTTAAAAAGTAACCCATAAAATTCAAGTTTTT
Source organism: Agrypnia vestita (assembly GCA_016648135.1). Taxonomy (NCBI): domain Eukaryota; kingdom Metazoa; phylum Arthropoda; class Insecta; order Trichoptera; family Phryganeidae; genus Agrypnia; species Agrypnia vestita. Next base: position 59,593 of record JADDOH010009107.1, on the reverse strand, counting down.
ATTATACTCCCTTTCTTTGTAAAATATAACAACAATTAAAGACGAATTAAAACATATAACATAACACTAAACTTACAGTAATTTAATATATTTCTAAAATGTCAGATGTTTTGAGCTTTGATAAGACACTTCATGCTTTGAAGATTAAATTCTAAAAACATTTGTCAGTCAATTTCGATTTTCGACGTTCGTAGTGAAGTACCTATTATGCATACCGACGGAATAATTCAAATTTAGAAAATATTCCGCGACGTTATCGGGCCGCCGTAATCAAACTTTTCTAATGATTCCAATTTGAAAAAAACAATAAAAATTCTAAAAATTCGAAATTATACTATAATTAATTTTTTTTTTAACGAAAATTCGATAGATCTTCTTGATCGTCGCCATGAGTCTACTTGCGTTTGAGTTTCAGCTCGATTGGATCACGGGAAAAGGGTCAAAAATCGATCCAAAGTTTTTGTTGACGGCAAGCCGGCAAGCAAGCAGACGCCGCGAGTTAATATAAAGGGAGTAAAAAAAGACGGAACGCACTAATTTATGTACGCGTAAAGTACGAGTGCAGAACACGAGCAGCGTTTATCAGACACAAACCTCTCGATGATAGTAATTACCGTCGCCGGGGCAGATCTGGATTAATTATACCCGTGGTAATAGATAATTATTTCGGTGGGCGCGCACTATCATCCATATATTTTCGGAAGTAAAGTCGATTGGTGACGAAAATACAAATCAGAATCACTCGCGTCACTCCCACGTTATTAGTTTCCGATTCTCAGCGACCGGCTTATCTGTCACCTCAATCACCAGCGTTGATTTCGCTAGAGTATAAAATGTTACATCATTCCTGGCTCGGCTTGTAGCTGTCTTATTTTTCTGCTTTAACAGATGTAATTTACCGTATATGCAGGACGTCCCGTATCTCGACGTCAAGCTGAAATCGGGTGATATCAGAAAAATATTTTAAAAAATTATAAGAACAGTCAGTTAAAACTGGGCATAGTATTGATTTTGAATACTTGGTTTGGTCAAAAAGTGACATTTTCTTCCAAGCTGAAGCAGTTGGCTTTGAATTTTAGACAAACGTTTACAGAAGCATTATTCAGGTTTACATAATAATAAAAAAAATGAAGAAAAATAAAGATTTGTAGCAACAGGAGTGAAAAGACCGTCACAGGGTGTAGATTTTTTGATTTTTTTTTAAATGCTTATAATTTTTAAAACACACGACTTAAATTTTTTTAAATATTTTTCTGACAACTATTATGACTTGGCCTATCACCCGATTTCGGCTTGACGTCGAGATACGGGACACCCTGTAAAATAACGAGAAAACTCATTTTATTCCTTGAATCTCCTTTACGTCAAGGACATTTTGAACATGAAATAAAGGTTTTTTGCGTATATTAATGTATTTGTATAAATAATGATAAGGCTATGATTAGCTCTATTTAGCGTCGCTGCAGCTGTGCCCGAGTGTAGCCACTTTCGCGCGCTCGGTGGATCGGTCCCATTCGCTATGATATAAATCATTTCAGCGAAATTGAACAAAATAAATCCCAATCCATCCGATAATTGGGACCTGGCCATATAATTTCGGTCCGTATTGCTATTTCGATACAATCAATTCTCGGAACAGAGTGCCGCTTGTGAAACGTATAATACTTTTCAGCGGAATCGGCCAAGTTGGGTACCTACCACATACCGTATAATTTCACCCGGGCGGCGGATCAACCCGCGGAAATAACATGTTGCATTTAATGACGGATTGATTGAGGCCGCTTTTTGTTCAAGCTCGCCGTCAAATCTGCCCGTTCAAATAGTGGACGAGGTGACACGACTTGTGAAAGTTGCCGATGTACGACGAACGTCAATGATTCGTTTGTGAATCATGTAAATTTTATTATACGTTTAAATTTAACGATGTCCACTTCTAGCGAGGCCGCGCTGCCCAATAATACTATTTACGAGTACCCACTTCAGTGGTATCCACTTTGACAATAATTTTTACCAAGTATTTTCCCCTGCCAGCACCGAGTGTTTTAAAATATTTTATTGGTGCTTTTACGTACGTGTGTGCGAATATATTAAGCGAGCCGGTTTCTGAATGACTAGGAAAATCCTATTTCATCAACATCTATTGTTGGAGTGAATATAATATAAGCAGGGAACGCTATACATACTCATAAAATTATTAAACAGAAGAGTCAAATACAATATTAAACAATAGAACAATGGATATTTTCCATTAATTAAAGAGAAAATGATATTAAACAATGACGGACAATAATATTGAACATTTTTAGCGATAATACATCAGTAATAATAATATAATATATTGTAAAATATAATTTTATAATTATGATAATACACAAAACTATTTAAAAAACAAACTATTTTAGCACTTTTTGTAGATCAAATGTTATGATTCATAATTTTTAAATTAGTTTGTAATAGCTGTTTGACCACCAATTATAATAGTACGTTTAGGAGTAATGTATTAATCTTTCTTTTAATTTCTTTCATATTTTATCTTATGTTACTGTATTACATTAAAATGAATTAATTCGGGTTCCCTAGTAAAGTGTTTTGCGCGCAATTGACGCAACTCAACTCCACGCAATGTTGAGTCGGTGTGAATAGACATAGCCCGAGATGATGCCATGGACAAGACAAAAGCGAGTTTACACTGGATATCTGACTCATGCTATCGGCCTTTTAACGTGTCCAACGACCAGGAGTGGGTCAACTATAATAATACCTGATTCAGTTAACGTAACGTTTTGTTTCTCTAGGCTTGTTCAGCATATTGTATTCTTTCAGCGTATGGGAAATGAAATATTTTGGCAAGTTATGCGTATATCTGTGGTTTATGCTCGACACGTTCCTTTTTAGCTCTTTTTCAATTCAGTATGTCACCGAGTGATCAATAAAGGGCTATAAGTAGCTTGTTGGTCTTGTGGTTAGGCCACTCGCCTCGTGATCCAATGGTCGCGGGTTCGAATCTCAGCCCAGACTAGCAAGTTTGTCCTATCTTCATAGCACAAGCGTTTAGCTTAGTTTGAAAATAGTAAGAATATTGATGTGACACGTATTCCGTGTTCGCATCTCTATTTATTTAAAAAAAAAAAAGTATGAAATTCAAATATTGCCCAATTATATAACATTATCCCACACACATGGTCGTATTCTGACAGTTATTGTATAACGTTGTAATGCCGCCAGTATTGAAGTTTTAGATTTGACAGATTTGAAATTGATGAATTCAATCAATTAGAATGCTCACTGTTCATAATTATGAATAACTTAACGTTTGTTTACGTTTTTGAGCTTTCTGGTTGATTGATTACTGGAATTCATTAATTTCAAACCTGTCGAAATTGGCAGCATTACAACGTTATACATAACTGTCAAGATACAGAGACAGTAATATTGCTCAGTTCAGAATAATACATGTGTATTTTGCATGTCACGTAGTAAAATTAGATAAACATTAAGTTGAATGAAAACAAAGAATCGCGTGGCAGTATAAAACAGTAAGGCTTACCTTATAGCCTGTCGAAGATAAAATACCAAATTGAAAAAGATTGCCATAATTTTAAAGGCTCCGGTACTAGAGAGGTAAACGACCAACGGACTACCATCAAATTTTATAGTAGAGTCTATATGGGCAAGTCGTCAAATATAATGCTTTATGATAAAATATTCATAATAAATGCAGTATAAAAATGTTAAATGAATTTCAGTTAAACATAATATTAACATTTTTATATTTAAAGTTTTTTTATTGCTGGTCTTTATACGTCAAATTCTTTTCCCTTGCTAATTACTAATTACATGACTTTTCTTGTCGTTTCATCTCCACTGGATGTTGTAATGTCTAAATATAGTCATTATTTTATAACTATTAAATTGTCTGCACTGCATTTCATATGTATATCATGCTAGCAACTGCTAATATTAGTGTTGTATTGTAATAATATGCACATATATCTAATATCGGAAAGTATTCTATTTCCTTCATAATAATTTTAATTTATTCCTGTTTATTTCACTGGAATTATGTTGATGATGAATCGTATTTTCAACTCAATATTGAAATAGACATCCTTTTATATTACGGACAGCATTAAAATTACCTATATTTCGGGATACATTAAAAATACTCCAGTGAAAAGTTAACAGAAGTATTCTCAGGTTATATTTAAAGCACATACGGAAGTTATGTAAATAAAATAAAAACGATTTTACTTACTCCAATGACTGGTATATTATCATTTTTTAGTGTGTAAAATCCTTCCTAGGGCGGAGGCGAAAGAATTCTACAGGGCATTTTTAAAACAATTATATCCCTACCTAAGGCACAATTAAGCATCTTTATTGGCACTGCTTATTTAACCATAACCTTTTAACTGCGGGTATAGTATAGTATTTGCTCGCTGTGTAAAATAATACATAATAGTAGTGCACGGTTGACTCTCCAACAGTTTTCTTGATCATTCACGAATTCATTATCTGTTGCACAACACAAAAAGCTACCTTCCTGTCTGTAATTAAATGTATAATTACTGACCGCGCTCGAATGCGTAATGTATGTAGAAGGGAAAAGCTCATCGACTTTAGTACATTACATAGCAGATTTAACTCAACTCAGGTATGTCGATATCCAAAATACTGAGAGGTATTTTAATCTAAAACCATGCCATTAAATTATAAATTACAACATTTTTGGTCAATCCCGTTCTCTTTAGGTTCTGATACGAGTATTTCGTGGGAGATACTGTCGAGTACTTCCCTCGAATCGATGAAGATACCTGGACAATTACTTGATTTGTTCAATTTATCTTGCATGACGGTGAATGTTTTGCGTTTGCAGCTTGTGTGCATATTCCCCCAGTGAAGCCGAATGGGTTCTCATTTATTGTATAATTGTGTTTTGTGACTGAGTTTGGTCTCTTTTGACTACTTATTCTGTATCATTATTTACTTGACTGTATTGTATTATCGTATTGTATTATTAATTAAGAAATTTGATATATTAGATAAATAATATATTACCCTTCTCATTGTCTAATAAATTAGATTACCTACCTATATGATTGTAAGTGGTTATCCCTCGCCACACACAAGAATCGTAATTCTTTTTGGTGAGGTTTATACATATAAAAAAAAAGAATTGTAAATATTTTCAAGGTATCTTTGTAATAAAATATTATATATAATTAATTAAATAATAAAAAATAACGCCTAAAACCGACTTTTATTATAGCGTTTGAATTGATAATTGATGAATAACAAAAATTTCCACGATTTTGTGTTATATCTAATACACATTTGAAATTTTGCAAGTACGCTCGTACAGTTTCGGCTCAAATTCAATTCTCAAAGCTCAATTTATCCTCCTCTACAATATTACGGGTTAATTCTCTAATACTCCGGATAAAATGTGTGTCTCCAATTCCCCAAGTGTCATATTTAGAGAGAAATCCCGGTCAGATCTCGCCCAGTAATACACCGGTAATTGACTCGTCGACTCTCCCCGTTGCGCGGATTCCGCGGCGATGATAGAAATGCGCGCCGGTACCTGCCTGGACCCCGACCGCAGTCGGACGGAGAGTCGTGACCGGACAGAGATCGGGAGATTATTTCCGCACAAAGGTAACAATTGCACATCTCTGCGTCGCGGGTGTAAGTCCGTCTGCGAAAAATATTTAGTTAATTCTTACACGACGTCTCCTCGTTGATTCTGTAGCTTAACTTCAATATTACTATCGGTCGACCACAATTCAAAGACCATTCCCTAGCTTTGTCCGGTAAGAAGAAAGCGGAGGAAAGTTGCCTGGCAGGCCCGTATTGCAAGCCTCAATATGATACTCCAAATAAATATATATTTTTTACTTTAAAAAAGGTTACTTGCTCAGTAGAAAAACTTATTTTGCGTTCATTTTTTGCATCGTAACAACACACAAATTTTTTGCGCACATTCTTTTGAATGCGGTCTAGCTATAGCGATGTATTTATTAATATTTTTGTTTGTTTAATATTCCTTAATCTAAAAATATTTTTCTTACTCTTCTGTGTTATAGTTTTCGGGGATATTCTACCGTGTATATGCGACCTCTGCGGCCGACGTTTCGGATACCATTGCAAGGTTCATCCATCCATCACGTAAGCCCCGATGAAGGCAGAATATCTCAGAAAACTGCATATACAAAGAAGATTCTGAAGGTCCGTGAAAACCTGAGAAAATTTTTATTTTTCTTACATTTGTAAAACGTTTTAATCATCTCAATTAAAACTCTTAGTGCCAAATTACAGAACAATCTAGGTATGAGGTCAATCATTTCGTTATAATTATATTTATAAGTTTGTTTGTATAAATCTCTTTTGAGTTTATATATTTAACTGGCCGATAATAAATAATTTTTTTTTTATAAATTTGATTAAAACAAATGTCCGCAATTTATAATATACATATGCGATAAATATTAAAAATGCATTTCGGTCTATTTTTTATATTAATAATAAATAATATCCGAGCACTTATTTATTGCATCATTCAATTGGGCTTATGTTTAGAGTCACCTCCCGTGATAATATGCGAATGTATCGGTATCTGCAATTAGTCTAGTTCTATCTTGTCTTGTCAAATGGGCGTGGTGCTCGCAGGCAAATTGCGCGGTTTATCCGTCATCTTCTAATGATACCGCCGCCCGTCCTTGTGCGCTCTCGTGAGATGTTGTCACGCACATTCATACAGTCTTATCACTATACTGCTTTAACGACAACCGCTGTGTTTTAGTGTTTGGATTTTGCTTAATTCCAGGCACTGCAAAAGATGGTGGCGAATTTGCTTTTTATAAAAATGAAAGAAAATTAATTAAAGGTAAAATGTGTTCGGTGATAAGTTAAATCGAACCAGCATTTGAGTATTCGGCAATCGGTCGATCCTTCATGTATGTACACATATAATTTTTTTTTATTAATTCAGATACCAGGGGCGTGCAGTTGGAACATGGCAGCATAACTTTTACATAACCAATTTTTTGGAAAAAAAATCGAAACACAACATGTATTTCTATCACAATTGTTATCGTAGCATTTCTATTTTTTTTCCAAAATATACGTTTACAAAAAAGTCATGATTCAAAGTTCCCACTGCATGCGCCTGTCAGATACAATTTAACTTATTTAATATAATAGTATGTATGTACAATGTTATTGTTGATATTTGTGTTCTTTGTCCTCCTCACTAGGGTTTTCTGTGCTTAGGCGGACTAGTTTATATCTATTTATTTTCTATTTTTAAATTTCTACGTCGTTTTTAATACTCCTTTCAATTTATCTGCATCGACTGGATTTATCCATACTTTTATCTTTTTTTTTTTTGAACTCCTCAACCTTTTCAATATTCTTGAAGGTTGGTGGAAGGATGTTGTAGAGTTTTGTTGCATAATAGCTTCTTTGGCCAAAAGTTGTGTTGAAAGTTGGTATATTTCTATTTACCATTTTACTGCCTCTCGTGTTGTAAGAGAATGCTCTTGGCATATTATATTTGTTTTATGTTCGGCACGTCAAGATATTGTAAAATCTCTTTTGATGGCGTTCTGATTGGAAGTTTTAAAATGGTTTTTATAATGCTCTTTTGCGATATTTTAATATGTATATATCAATATATATATATGTATTCAATAGTTAAAAACATTACTACAGATATTCCTCTATAATGAATAGTCTATGTTTTACCACATTGTATTTGACGTCACACGTGTGTTATTTTATTTAAAATTCAAAATTTTCCTTAAATATTTGTTAAATTTGCTGCCGATTATAATGAAAATTTATCACGAGCCAAAAATGTTTTTTAACTAATTTTCCTCGACAATTCGGTGACTAATGTAATATTGTTTGTATGTAACAAACTTTCTAACAGAATTTTTGGTATATTTGCGTGTTGAAGCTACTGTTACCAATCTTTTGTTCAACAGAGTTACAGGTAGTGCAGGCTCGTTCTCGGAACACCAACTAACTTATTTACCGGAAGCTCTATGTAAATGATTTAAGGAAAAGGAAACAGGACCAACATGTACATATTTATTGAATGTCTTCGAGAGAAAGTATAGAAATTTATTCAAATTACGAAAATAGTATCATTTTATTATTAAGTAACAAACGAAAAAATGCCAGTTTTATTTGATATTAAAATCACTCGAATGGCTCCAACTTCCTCGATGTGCGAAAATAACTCATAGTAGGAAAATGCCTTAAATCAAAGCAAAATGTTGAGTCCACGCAGCTCCCGGTAATGATATGTGTATCGTTTTATATTGCTTTTTGGCGGCTGTGGAAGGAAACCGCATCGGCCGCTGCGTACCTGTGTGCAGGTTGCACATTGCATACACGCGCACGCACACTCGGCCCTGCCCAGGTAATGCCGGACTTCGGAGAATAGACCCCCCTTAAACTCTAAGACAGAGGATCTGCAATAGGTATAGTGACAGGCGTGGCCAACCGAGGCCTCTGATTGAATCATTTGTGTTTGTTTGAGAACAGAGCCAGTTTTTTGGTTTGCTACGTCAATTAAAAAAAAACCCACCGAGACTCCGCTGCAAAAAATGGAGAGTAGTTGTTGAAGGAGCCAATTATGGAATGGAACAACAAATTAACATTGATCAAGCTATTTTTGAAGTAATCCAAAAGCTCTGATACACTAATACACAATGACAATTATCTCAATTGATTTAATTAAGTCGATAACAATTGAGCTATTACTGTTCCTGGTTTGTTCATTTATCAGTTCAAAAAAACAGGTAGAATAAGGAATTCGATGATCAAAGAACAAACAAAAACGAAGAATTTCAAAGTATTCCTCAGAAGGTTTAAATGGAAATGGACTGGACATACAATCAGGGGAAAAGGGAAATGGTCTTAAACAGTAATGTATTGGTTCACAAGAGACAAGAAAAGGAAACGAGCAGGCCTTCTAGAAAATGGGTGGATGAGATCAAAGCTACAGTAGGTGGCGCGTGGACCAGAATAGCAAAAGATAGGTAGGAATGGAGGCAGGCCTTTGCCAAAAGGCATACAGACGGAACTGCCATGGTGTGACAGTCTAACTTGTCACAAGCAAATTTTAAATGTTATGAATGTCTAAATAAAGGCTATTGTTGTATTATTATTAAGTCGATAACAATCGAACTATTACTGTTCGTGGCTTGTTCATTCATCATATCATAATTATACCGCCTTGTCATACATCGCGCAATAATTTAGGTCTCGACATCTCGATAACGCTTCTTTAATTTCAATGACAATTTTTGAACTATGATATAATTATTGATTTTTGATTAAACATTTTATGATTTATTACGTTTATTCCATCTTCTTCTCCATTAAGGTACTGATACGCATGCTTATTAGTGGCACGCGAGCATGCACGGTACTGACCTTCTTTAGCCCTTGCTTATTAGTGGCATGTGTGTATGCACATTGCTACTAATAAGCATGCTCATTAGTGGCATGCTCAAAAATCAACCGGCAGTTGATTTATGAGCATGCTAATGTCATTCACCATGAGAAGGGGTATCTTTTGAGCATGTGTGAACAGGCTTGCTTATTATGAGCATGCTTATGTCATTCGCGGCCAGTATCAATTATCGATTATCAATGCGATCTTCTCAGTCCGCGACAGATGAAACAAATATGGCGCGTTGGGGAGATGATAAAACATTACTTTTCGTGACTTATTATAGGAATCACGAATGTCTGTGGAATACTCGGTCACCGTTGTGTAAAAATAATATAGAGGGAAATAATGTTTATGAAACTTTATTAAAAGACATGAATGATTCAAATCTTACATTAAAAATTATAAAAACTAAAATCAAAAATATTTTGATTTATTGGTTCACTCGAATTTTCTATTTCAGTTTGCGAAATTTCAATTTTGAACTAGAGTTCCTCTCTATTCTATGACAAGAGCATGCCACTAATAATGTGTGTTTGATTGTTAGCTTTGAGCATGCTTGAAATAAGCATGCTAATAATGAGCAAGTGTGTACAGTTGTTAGGGCATGCTAATGAGCACGCCAGTAATAAGCATGTGCATAAACCTTTACACACTCGGCAAATATTTTCCCAACCTATTTAGAGTGCACTTGTTTGCGGACGAGTGCGAACAGTGTTCAGCCTGTCCACACAAGCTTGTCAAATAATTTGCATTGCCGTTATGCGTCCGGCAGCACTCGTCAAGTGCGGGGAGCGCTGGACCGCGTCGCCGGGCTCCTCTGCCCGGTGGCGGCGGACGTCAAAGGAGTACCTGTCGTCTGGTAGTTGCGACTTCTCCTAACCTCTATTGTGTCTTCTTGCCACTCGTATTTCTTCAAAGTCGTCGTGTCGTAAAACGTGGATGTTTCAATTTTATTGGTGCCGTCCTCCGGTAACCGCCCTGTCGGTCAAACATCTCACCCGCAACATCTTTTTTTTTCTGAGATTTGTGTTGTGACTTGTTGTTCTCGTAATGGTTATGGTTATTCTGGATGATAAAAATATTAGATGTTGCGAAGTGTTAAACATTTTGTTTTAATGGTGCACTTGTTATTATTATTATTTTCAAAATCGAACCGATGTAGCGACAATTATAATTGAGCGTTATTTTCAGACAGCTAACTAGAATGTTAAAAATATTTTTATATGTAGGTATGTTATAAGAACACTTAAATAATATAGAGGTACCTATCATTACCAGCTGCAAAATCCATGTATACTAACTAGTTAATGAGAAAAGACTACATATGTCGCTACTCTAGCGTAGTCCATTAAAAGATTTCAGATTTGAACATACATAGAACTTTCAAAATTTGATAATGTGTGGATGTTCTTAGGATGGAATTGGCGAACGTTGCATTATGTAGAGTGATAATCACGGTTTATATCTTATACAGGTTGTAAGCCCTGGGCCATCGTATAAAAAGACTTCTACACACGTTTCTCACATTCATAGCTTCGTCTCTGCTCTTGTCTTAATTAACTAAAATGTTATTATACCACCGGACAAAAACGATAGAACGTCACTTTTCTTACCTTGTGTACCACTTTGGTCTCGTTCACTTTCGTATATATATATTTTATTTTATTAGCTTCTGGTACGTAATTATTTCAGGCCTTTCGCGACTGTTCCCTATAACCATTGTCTTCAACACTCGTGTCATATATTTCATTTACACTCCTCTCTTCACTCAGATGATTCAACTGCTTGAGCCACCACTTTCTTAATCTTGTCGCTCCTAATTTGTTCACTCTTTAGTTCTCCGGACTGAACTCCACCTTTCTTTCGCTTAAATTTCGGGTCTAACTTCCATAATTACTTCAGCTATCATGACGTCATTGCAGTCTGCACGTTTATAGAAGACGAATGCTATATCTATCGCCGTGTAAAGTTTTAATTTATTCATTAGCTTTTACGGTCCTCGTCAAATGATAATTGATGTTTTAAAAAATCTTCACCACAAGAAGGTGGTCAATTTCGTCCGTTGAACTGTGGAAGGGGTCCAATAAAATAAATGAATTAATCTTCATGATTTGTATCGTCGTATTGGAAATGTGATTTACGACCCGATTTTTACCGATATTCGCTGCATATTTTACCGAACGAGCCAGAACTCCATTCGAGCGATTGATTTGCACACACATTTACATTAATTATCGCCCGTGCAATAAATAATGATCCACTACACGCCGTAATAAAATTTCGCATTGCCGTGTTGCGATTTAAAATTATCGCTAATTAATTATGTTGTATTAATAAAAATCAATAGCTCGGGGTTCTGTGTAGCACATTATTGCCGTATTCGGCAGGTTAACGGATCATCTAGTAGTAATAAGTAACATATCGTTTCGCATTTTCAGTTGTAAGTCATTTTCTCTATGTAGATGACGGCGTCGGGAATGACTTTCACATAGTAATTTTTAATTTATTTATTTAATTGAATTGTACATAATAGTGTAAAATACATATCATATATTTGAAAAACATGAGAATATTAACGCTTTTAATAGAGAATTTAATTCTCGTGTTTAAAAGTGAGAGGTTTAAAAGTAATATACGTTTATATATATTATTATTGTAATCATTAGTAGCATTATATTCGAATAGTGAAAAAAGATATAATGTAAGACATTAGATTAAGTAAGATATAGATAAAGAAACAGATTAAGTTATGAAAATTAAGACATTAAATTAAGTAAGCAAGACAAGAGTCTCGTTCATATATTATTTATATTTTATATCTAATATTTAAGTCTCGATGAAGTCAATTCCATTTTGCGCTTCTTCTTTTTCTAAGTCTCTCATCATTGTTATTTTCTTACCTTCAGTATGTCTATATCCATTGCGTTCTCACCTGAAACTTGTGTTAACAGTGTTGTAAAACTGATTATCTTTAATCGATGTCGAGTTTGCGGTTCGGTCTAGTGGTACGTCACGTCAACCGACACCTTGTAAAAGATAAGGGTTTTCAAACCCTACACGGTTTTTTGCTGGCGTGCAATATAATTTTACCTGGTGGTTCCACAAGTGGTGGCTCGGTAAACACGCAGATTGTACGACACGGGTCGGGGAATGAATAATATAATATCATTGTATTATTTTTAGTTTTTATTTAATCGCCTTTATGAATCCGGCTCGAGTTCGATCGCCGTCAAGAGGCGGGGGTCGGATGACGCGCCGATAGCATCGGCCGGAGTCCCTTTTCTTTCCTTTTGTTGCCGAATGAGGGTTTTGGTCAAACCCTGTCTTGACTCGAATTCAGTCGGTTATTGTACGTGTTTTTTCTTCTATTGAATAAACACGTGCATTCCTGGAGGATCGGAGGTTTAATATAGCGTGTAATGGAGGATAATTGAATCTCTTTCAAAATTGTTCTCGAATATTCCCAGAATATATATACATCTTTTAACATATTGAAATTCTTTATTGAGAATAAAAATATTACATACATTTTACATTGAATATTTCATTTTTTTATACATGTTTAACTGTCCCCAGTAAAGTGTTTATACTTGTGTTTGGGGACAGGAGTATGATACACGAGAGCATGAATGAATAAGTATGTTTAAGTTAATAATGGAACAGTGTAGAGAAATACAAACATCATAAGATAAATATTAGTGACTCAAGTATACTAATTATTTCGGAGTATCGTTATTTTTTATAATTCTAACTATTTTTTGTTTTAATTATGTATGTTCTATTTGTTTTATGCGTTTCTTGAATTTTGTATAGTGACTCGAATTATATACATGAAGTGACTATAAATTATATACATTATTTAATAAGAGTGCACGGTCTATAATTAAAATCATTACTGCGACGTCAATCGCCAGTGTTCCGCAAATTAATAGACGGAGTATATATGACAAGGAATATCTATTCCAGGTAATGCCACATTGTACAGGTGTGTAATTAGCGCAGTTCCGGACTATCAAGGTGCCCTTTTTACTACAACCATAAAATTAAAATCTTTAAAAATGTCCTATATCAAAGATCTGCTATAATCGAAGCACATCTTAATGGATTTCACCGAACGACGAGCTGGATTCTGACTTGGGATTGCTGTGTCCGAATGCGTTTAAATGATCTACGTATATGTCGGGCTTATAACACTATACATAGTATATCTATTACCGAGTCCAGAAATGTGTAAAGAGGCCCGAAACTGGATCACCAGGGTGGAGATCCTATTATGACGAAATAATAATGTGCGGTCTTTGACACGGCACAAACGTTTGAGACGTTAATCTGCAGCGAGCATTGCTCCGAGAGGCAGGACGTGACCGACTGGAATCGTCGAGATTAAAAATGGGATAAATATGCCGCGGCACTTGCGTACATTATTAAGAGGCATGATGACCTTTTTCGAGAAACCAACTTGCGGCATGTAGCGGCTAATAAGATCTAGGAGTGCAATTAAGTTATTTATTCAATTACCGGTTACCAATGGGAGAAATGAATACTTTTCCTGGAATTCTCACGCAAACACGGGAGCCTATCATTATTATAATTGTCATCAATTTAATATTTATGCTCGTTATCTTCGACGCGAGTCGAATGTGCGGTTACACTACGCAGGGTTCCCAACGTACAAACGGTAAAAAAATATACATAAAAACACTAATGGCATCCATGTCTGAGGTTATCGAGTACAACTTTTTACGATTGATTTGAGTTGCTAATTTGGCTTTAAAAATGATTATTCAATATCGTTTACTTAAACGTTAATGTGGCCTTATCTGAATGCAAAAACTTGTTGACAGTTCCGAACTTCGACCGCGTTGTCCAACTGGGTCAGCATGAGCGGGTGAAAATGTAATAGGCGCACTATCAACAGTCTGTCCGCATACTTTCTTCGTTCTCTCTTTGCGTTTCCAGGAATCGCGTCTATTTTTGACAGCGACTGATCGCACTCGCGGCGTGGAGAAGTGCGCACACTCGCCGGCGCACTTGTTGAACACGTACGTTGATATCCGTGACATGCGTGGTACTGTTACGTGCGGGTCCCCCATCCAAACTTTGAACTGAATACAACGTGGAGAGGAGTACCTGCGCGCGTGGTGTATCATTTGTCACCGGTTTAAACAATTTCAGTGCGAAAGGACGTGATCCTGTGGCTGGAAAGAGATTATTGCAATGTTGCAATTACTCTGGGAGAATAAAGCCATGTATTCGCTAGGGGACAAATTGTCCCTCAACATCACGCGCGGCGCAGAGTCTACGTGACGTTGCAACGTCGTGCGCTGTTCCGCGAAGGCGCGCACAACATAGCGCGGCATTTCTACGTGCCGTGGCAACGTTGCCATGCGCACGGTACCCGAGCGAGCTCGCTGCAACATTACGCGGAGCGTCAGTACCACGTGGTATGTTTACAAGTGAATACGCATGCGCTGTATCTGTCAAGATGACAGTGTGGGGAAACGAAATTGTTCTTGAACTCATCGAGCTGTATCGATCGAAGATCGCGTAGAATGTCCGTCCTTCTTTCTCTTTGCAGTAAATAATTTCGCATTCTCCTCTTTTTTCTCCTCTTACATTTCGATAAACTCATTAACATAAACAGATACGCAGTTGACATCATAACCTCATAGGGCGATATTTCCGTGACGTGTGGAAAACAATAATTATTTGCAAAAAGGACCTTGTTTTTAATAATATTCAATTTACTACGGCAAAACCTTGTTGATTTGAAATTGCGACCCAAAAAAACATTTCGAATTACGCGGAACCCCGTTTTCGCCAAATGTGATACCGCAGCTGTCATCCATAACCTCATCGGATGACATTTCCGCGACAAGATATGCGAGTCCCGGTGTGTACACGTCAAATGACCGCGTCATTGTCCCCGAAACATGAGCGTAGATGTTGATGCGACATGCCGAGCGGAATGTTTCGCGATTTGTCCCCTAGTGAGTACACGGCTTAAAATATAGATAGAAATATTTTTAAAGAGTTAAGGTTGTTATTACGGTCGTTAGACCTGTAAATAGTTGCGGATATTTTATACGAACCGTATGTTTTTCCGAGAAACGATTCTCGACATTTCGTTGAACGCTTATTCAACGTCATCAGGAGGACGACCTTTACCCGCGGAGGTAGAGGGCGGACTGATTACTGCTATCATCATACTAATATTTTTATTTTTATTTATTAGCGCTAATTACTTAGCGCAAGATACATATTAAATTATTATTTTATTGGGAAAAAAAAACATAAGATGGCCGCGTTATGTAGAACTCCTCCGTGACTGACATGCGACTTTCCCTGGTGCACGTTTGTTCGAAACAGAAAAGAAGATCACGTACTTATTAAAAAATGAAATATGTATCTCACTCATCATCTACGGGTTATTTGTAAAACATTAACAACCTCGCAGGACTATACTCCTGCCTTGATTATGAGTCGAAAATGTTCAAGCTATCATGACCTAATATCAATAGTTATGGAGATATGCGACATCAAAGTTTGCATTTTTTTTTCAATATTTCTAACTTATTTTTTGTAAAACGTTGGACTATCATTATAGTAACTAATACCAATTACGAAAAATTCATTCGTTTCAATAAAAGTTAAATAAAATGATTAAAACCCTGAAAAAAATCCAATTTGAATGTTTTCCAATTGGAATTCGAAGGTTTTTATTTTTTTATTTGACATGTATTAAAGGGAATCAATTTTTCATACTCGATATAAGTTACTGTAATGATAGTCCAACGTTTTACAAAAAATAAGTCAGAAATATTGAAAAAAAAAAATGCAAGCTTTGGTGTCGCATATCTCCGCAACTATTGATATTAGGTCATGATAGCTTGAACATTTTCGACTCATAATCAAAGCAGGAGTATAGTCCTGCGAGGTTATTAATGTTTTCCAAATAACCCTGCGTATGTCACTCGCGAATTTTCAAAATGTCAAGTCCACGTGCGTTACAATAACAAACGCGAGGGTTGTCTGTTTCGTGGCTGATTATAATATTAGTCCCGAAAGTATTCGGTGTCCGCATTCCGAGGCTTTATTATTCCGCGCGCCGCTCCCCAGCGGTGACACAATGATGTATATGTGCTGCGCGGCGCGGCTGCTCCATTCAGTAAAACCACTAGTTGGTTTGTATGTTTTCGCCGGGTTTACCTCATTCGCTTGCGGGAGGATGTCGCGGGCGAGTGATTTTATTGGTGTAGGTGTAACCCCCAAATCCTGTATAACTTTTTTTTTTGCATATTTATATAATGTCCGATAGATCAGAAAAATGTTTATTCGAATAAGATTTTACAGGCTAGAAAAATGTTTATTCAAATAATATTTTACACACTTTCACAGGCTAGAAAAATGCGTATTCAAATAATATTTTACAGACTTTCACAGGCTAGAAAAATGTGTATTCGAATAATATGGTGCAAAATAGAAAAACGTTTATTCGAATAATTTTTTACAGGCTTTTACAGGCTGGAAAAATGTTTATTCGAATAATAAATTACGTTAATCACCACGAAATGAGACTCGTGTTTATTGTCGTATTATATTACTAATGTTTTCTGTCACCCTGTATGTTATATAATAGAGATAAAGTTTTATATCTTTGTATAGAGAAAAAAGGGTTGACGTTGCTTCTAGGAATTTTCATTTTCAGTAGTTTTTACAGTGCAAGTAGATAGTTGAGACATTGTGTAAATAAAATTATTTTGTGAACAACGTGTTATCAAACAATTAGTGCAATGCACATTGGCTGCTAATATATCTCGCCCATCTAAGTACCTTGCATTAAGACCTTCCCTATGTATGTAAATTCGGATATCCACCAAAGATGCATTTTTTACTTTTTGTACCAATACGTACATAGAATATACTTTTCTCCGAAATACAAAATTTAAAAAAAAATCTCTATTTCTAAAAATTGACTTAAAAGCGGAAAATACGCTCATTTTGTGTGTCAAGTCGAACTGCTGTCTCAGTTTGCGTTGATATTTTATAAACGGGGCCACTCGCAATAAACAACGTTCGGTGAATGATCTCACCGGTATAGCCATAAAACGTTTTGTGCTGCAGACAGACAAAGGCGAAATGTCGAATAAAGGCTTTTGTTAATGGGATGCTGGCGGGTAGGTGAGGCTGGCGCGCAACGAAATTATCGATATCATATTACGGAGCGCGGGTCGGGTTAGGGTAGGACCGCCGCGCGTACTGCCCGTTCTGTGTTCGTGTCGTACAAGTTAATTATGCCGGCGGGACGGGAAGACGGGCGCGCATTGTTTATTTGCGTTTCTGCTTTACCTGCTTATTGTGTTTTTTTCTTCTTCTTCTCGGTCCTCGCGTTTGTCCGCGCCGTTCATTGAGCGGGTTTTTGCGGCCGCTCCGCGCTTGTCGGCTCTCGAATCGCGCGCCAGACCTATAATGTATTCCTACATATTGCTGTTTGCTCTCAATGTATCAGGGATTCGGTGCTCTTTCGGTGATTTGTATCCCCCGAACGCGGCTTCGATAACATCATCATTCATTGAGAGATGTACGCTCGCCTTATTTATAGTACATCGCCTCCATGTCATTTTTGACATAGGTTCGCATAATTTATTTATTTATCTTATTAATTTAGTTCCACACATAATGTTGTGTGGGCTAATACATGATTTCACTTGGACATGTTGCATTCCATCTAAACATTTAAAAGTTTTTATAATATAATTTTTGCACTTCAGTTATATTCTCCATGTTTTGAATTTCCTTTGGCAGGCTATCGAAGATTTTTATACCTTTATACACCGTACAATTTTGTGAGGTGTTTTTCTTTTTCTTTGGTAGTCTTATGTTGTCGCTTCTTCTTGTATTGTAGGAATGAAAATCCTTATTCAGCTTCGTCCTGTCATCAAAGTATTTGGGTCCATACATGTTTAATTTTAAATATTTGGACCATTACATTATATATTATTCTTTGATTTACAGTTTCCAGTCCTAGGGCGTTCAACATTTTTGTTATTTTAATTATTTATTTTAATTTCAGTACTCTACATTTTGTTTCGACTTTTGTATTATAAATCTAGATTAGCCAAGCCTTAAATTAGAATTTTAATGCTTGGCTAATCTAGGCACAGGTATTAAGAACGAGATGGAATGTTAAAAAAAAAACAGATGAACGAGATACACGGCCGAGATGGGCTGACGGAATTATGAGAGTGGAGAAAATTAAAAATATTTACATCGTTGGTTCCTTTAAAATGGCCCCTATCAGACTGGGATGTTTTGAACATATAAAACGAAGGGAGGAAGATCGCGTGTTTCGTAAAACTAGTTCCGAGGCCGAACAGTGCAACGTGGACAGCTTCAGTCACAGTCGTGTACAGGGATGCAGCCCGTGCTAAATGATTCACTGTAGCCGACCATAAGAGATCTGGAGAAGGCCAGGACAGAAAAGTTCCGCCATTTTCCTTCGCAGTTCTATATTCTTCTTGTAATCTATCTAGAATATTGGAGTTGAAAATTTGATAAACAGAATATTCAAATGAGAATTTGACTGGTATTGCTAATCACATTTTGATTTATGAATGTATATTTTAATTATCCGGATATGTCGGAATCAAAATAACCACGTGTTTTTTATTAGGTACTCGAAGTTCAGACAACATACAATATACTCACGTGTCACACTGACGTCACATGAATTTTTGTATTATTTTTGTCCTGTAATTAAAAGTATTACGTATTAATGTAATACTTTTAACCTCCAAGTTATTCAAAGGTCAAACGCTGATTTTATTTATCTTTAAAAATGTATTAGCCGGCGGAACACAACATTATTAATATACGAATTACTCGTTTTATTACATTGTTTTAATCTATTCATTGCTAATGAGTTTGATAAGCTTCTAAGAAATGCATTAAAAGTGGGACGATGGTAAAATATGTTCCGATTTAATGAGCTCGTTGTGCTCGAAGCAGATGTTGTCGTACTATTTAACCTAATAATTATTTCTCTGAAAGGGCAGCTTTACATATTGATGTTTTTTCTTAATTTTTGTACTTATTGTTTTGTCCATCCTTTTTACTGAATCAAAAATGATGGCAAATCTTTCCAGTATACCTCCCCGGCTATATGTCGTAGGTAATAATGAACTGCGGTAAAAAATGATACCTACTGGAGATTAATTTAATATACAATGTATATGTCGCAGCCATCTGGTTAAATTAGCCAGTTAGTTGAACGCCTAGGCCGTTCATTAAACGCCGGCATTCAGTTAAATGACTGAAGGACAACCAGCCAAGTCATTGAGAGCAACGTTTAACCAGATGGCTGAACGTCGTCTAGTCATTTAGTTAAATCGGATATTGATGAATTTGTGATGTTTGGTTTGGGTGACCATGAGTTTACAAATTATTTACAACTACTTTTTACTAATATCTACCACTAAGTTACTAGTAGGTAATCTTAAATAAGTTCGTTTGTACAAAATTGATAATCCCTGAAACTTCTTCACTGGTTGCTATGAAATTTTGGCACAAAGTTGCATTCAAATACGAGGATGTTTTTGTATACCTAATTTATTATTATATACCTACTATTTATTTATGCAAATTAAGGTGTACATGTTCGATTGTCCTCAATCTTAAATCTACTATAGTTCTTTTTGACGCAAAGTTGCATTCGAATTCGCTAAAATTATTTGGAAAAAGGGCGCCGGTATATAACCTTTCAATATAGATAAATATGTAGATAGGTATCTATAACATTTTTCAATTTCAAATTTTTTTTATTACCTACATTCGGTTGTTGTTGCTTAAATAAAACGTTTGAACCGATAAGAAAGTGCGGCCTATCATATCACGATATTTGAAAATAGAGAACATTTATGTCTATACATATCTTTATTAATCTATACATATAAAACTCAATGTCTGTCTGTTCTCTATACAAATCTACACCGTTTGTCCGACTCGATTCAAATTTTGTACACTAAGTTATGCTTTAGAACCCGGCGGGTAACATAGGTGACATTTCCCCCTACTTTTTTACCCCTTCCCCTCCCCCTGAGATATTTTCGAAGCAAATCTGTCCCGTTTGACCCATCGGACTCAAAATTTGGAAACTTATTCTTCAGGACTCGGCGGGTAACATAGGCGACATTTCCTTCCTATTCTTTTATCTCTTTCCCTCCCCCTAATATATTTTAGATACAGATCTGTACCGTTTGACCTATCGGACTCAAAATTTGGAAACTTACGCTTTGGACCCGGCAGGTAACATAGACGACATGTTACCTACCCTATTTTTTATCCCTTCCTCTCCCCCTGATATATTTTCGATGCAAATATGTACCTACCGTTTGACCGATCAGGCTCAAAATTTGAAACTTATTCTTTAAAACTCGGCGGGTAACATAGGTGACATTTCCTTCCTATTCTTTTACCTCTTCCCCTCCCTCTGATATATTTTCCATGTAAATCTGCACCTTTTGACTGATCTGATCCAAATTTTGTATACTTATTCTTTAGGACCAGTCGGATAATATAGGCGACATTTCCTCTTCCCCTTTTAACCCATCCCCTCCCCCAGATCTATTTTCTGTACAAATCTACACGGCTTGACCGATTGGACCCAAATTTTGCATACATATTCGCGATGGAAAAAATACGCTACATTTTCTTTCCTAGACATCCTATTCAACCCAGCCTTGATTAAATGAAAACATTAGAGGCTTTGCAATACAATGGAACCTTTGTTTTCCTCCACAAATTTATTTTCAACTCAATACATAACCCGTGCAACGCCGGGTACGCACAGCTAGTAGTGAAATATTTTAAAATAAATAAATGAGTTTTGATTAGATGTGTGTAAGTATAATAAAAATACAAATATGAATATAAGGGCAGTTTTATTCAAGAAACCATAAAAATAGTAGGCATCGTATCTACGTGCTGTCAAATTACACAATAACACTTATAATAATAATTATTATCACAACTGACTTCTGTCTGATAAAAACTTTGATCATAATATTTTTTTTTTTTTACATAATTATAAAGGAAAAAACATTTGGCAAATATTTTAGTACTCGCATCTGTTCTCTAGTCTAGATAGGAACTTTACACTTTCTTATAGTAGAATTATTAATGGCATGAATCTTAGGCATACATTTGTGTTTCTAAGTATACAATCATATTAAATAAATTATAGTGCCTCTACAAAATACAAAACAATTAGTAGGTACTTTTTTACGTATGAAATCAATCATACATACACATTACCGTTAATAATAATAATAAGTTTTTCATTCATTCATTCATATCTAGTTTTTTGTATTGTTACACTTCGACTGTCTAACTAGGGATTACCTTTTTGAAGGCAGTCGACTATTTAGAGAGTAAAAAGAACAAAAATATATAATTTAGTATATAATACAATAATTATTTTATTAACAAATATATAATAAATTTAAATTTGATAAAATAATTAAAAACAGAAATACAGAATCATCGGTAAGGAAGATATACAAAGCAAAAAGAGAAATCTAAATTAAATATAATAAGCCTTCTAAGGGATTTTTTTTTAATTACAAAATATATAATAAAAATTTTAAATAAGCAAAAAATATTGAGTAGAAATACACAACATTACACAGGAATTCTTTTGGGGTTTTCTCAGATAGTATACGACGAGCCACCCATTTAATTGTTTAAAGACATAGTAAGGTAGGTACGTAATAAAAAATAAAAAATCAGTCTAATCCGACTTGGGCCAATTAGGCTTCTCCATAAAAATCTTTTTACTTAAACTAAAATCAAAATAAGGAATGTATTTAGTACTTATTTATTTACGCAACTCAAACTATTGTGGCATTTAGATCCGCATAGTACATTTTTCTTAAAACAGGCACATCGGTTTGTGCGGCACTGTTTTGGCGCTGGTTTACATACACATTTTTGAAAACCCTGACCGCCAAATAAAGATTGCCGTGACACAGCTTCCCTTAACGATATTGGTATATCTGAAATATCACCATAAAAATCTTCGGACGAAAACTGTAATTCGTTCCGTGCGAACCAGTTTTTTAGGATTCCGGCTTTAGTTCCTACTCTGTATACTCCATTACGGAAGTCTACAATTTTTCCTCTTATATTCTGTGTATCCAGGGGTCCTCGGTCTACTTTAGGAACGCTAATAATAACAGCTTCACCAATTTTGAGTGGTGGAAGTTTTTTTGCAGTATTATTTACCATTTTTTCGGCAGCTCGTTTAGTTCCTTTATGGGCTTCATTTCTTTGGAGTCGTATATCTTGTTCACTTTTGCATAAAATACAAAGCATCTTCGAGCCATACCCTTCATTTTCCTCATCGGATAATCCACAGATAACATGTACAAAATTTTTACATGACCTGCAAGTATGCGCACCAGTGCAAG
Source organism: Agrypnia vestita (assembly GCA_016648135.1). Classification (NCBI taxonomy): domain Eukaryota; kingdom Metazoa; phylum Arthropoda; class Insecta; order Trichoptera; family Phryganeidae; genus Agrypnia; species Agrypnia vestita. The sequence continues at coordinate 36,658 of JADDOH010009107.1, read as the reverse complement.
CATTATGACATACTACACAAGTGAAATTAGGCTCTAAATTCTCCAGCTCCTCAGTTTCTGCAGGGTTTTTGTTTTTGTGTGTATCCTGTTGAACTTGAAAGTTATTTTTAATGGTTTCAGGTACACTAAGTAATTCTTTTGAACAACAGGGTTCCGATTCTGATAGAGTGTTGTGATTATAGTAATTAATAAATTGATATTCAACTTGGCCAGAAAATCCAACAATTTTATCTGGTTTAGCGCTTAAATCGTTCGAGCAACAGAGTCGGGATTCTGATTGAATGTTTGGAGTCTGATCAATTTCAGATTCAGCTTGATCAAGAATACTTCTGTTGAGATGTTCGACACTCTCGTTATTTGAGTCCAAGTTTATATTTTGGTCGATAGCATGCATAGCTGCATCCACATGATTATTTTCGCTACTAGATTCTTCCTCCAACAGATTTTGTAATTGTTCTTCTGAGTCAATATTAACAAGAATTGAAGAAGGTATAGCCGAACTACTCAAGCCCGCTTTAGGATCACTGCCAAACAATGCTTTGTATGGGGATCTCCCAATTATGCGATGAAATGAAATATTTTTTTTATATTGCACATGATAGCACCCGAGAGCCCAATTGGTCGAGTTGTTGTCATACATCCATGATCTCAACATATTTTCGACATCTTGGTTGCTTCTCTCAACACTGCCTTGTGTTTGAGGCCTCCTGGGGCTCCCATGAACTATCTTGCACTCAGGCCACATTGCAGTTAATTCTTCGATAATCTTTGCCGTAAATTCGCGGCCATTATCGCTTTGTAGTATATAAGGAGCCCCAAAAATCATGAAAATTTTTAATAATTCTGTGGCTACCTCCTGTGCTCTTTTAGTTTTGAGCGGTCGAAGGCTCATGAACTTTGTAGAATTATCCTGATAATTTAACAGCCACTTATACTCGCCTGAGGGACAAGATTGGAAGTCCATTAGGTCCACCTGCCCTCTGATATTAAAATCTTGAGACACAATTGGCCGTGTGACTATACATTTTTTGGGAAAATGTTTTTTTGTTTCACATGTCGGACAATGAGCAAGGAATATTTCTATTGCCTTTTTTGGTATATAACATTTTGATTTTATAGCATGTGTCATTTTGTTTCGCCCACCATGGCCACAAGATTTATGTACTTCTTCTAGGATGTCAAAATATTCGTTTCTAGGTATAATACGCACCGTCGGATTATTTGTAGATTTCCTTTTAAATATCAAAAACTCTTCATTCGCAATTACCATAATATCATACTTTGATATCCAGTAATATTCCATAGCCGTCTTGGGTTGATTGGAACTCATGGTCACCCTAGGTTTTCGGATATTGTTCATTACTTCCAAAACTCTTTCGGTAGTCCATGGTTTTCTTTGAGACCCTAAAAGAAATAACACTAGATTATTATGCGTCATTATCACAACAACGCGAAATAAAGTACGAATACGAAATAACTCATGACAAATAGGTATTACTCAATAATAACAATAAACCAACCTTGATGTTGTTGTTCGTATTCAATCAGTTTAGACTCAAATATCTTGCGAAAACTTGCAGAAGACGTATTATTATTTGGCACTTCCATTTTTTCGTACTATGTTAACAATATTACACTTTAATTTCACTTAAAATTGCACACAAGAACAAAAAGTAGCATTTACGGTTTACGCTGTTGACGCCATATTTGTTTTGGTGACTACTAGCGCCGCAGTGGAAAAAAAGTGATCTAAATTTGAATCACTTGGCTGAGTCTTGGTCAGTCATATTCAAAGGGCTGACTTTCAATACGCCAAGTCGTTAAACGTTGAGTGAGTCTAGTTCAATTAACTATCGGCCTAGGCATCCAACTGAATGCCGGCGTTTAATGAACGGCCTAGGCGTCCAACTAACTGGCTAATTTAACCAGATGGCTGCGACATATATATCAGATTTGAGTTTTAGGCTCGTACTTGTATAATCATCTAATACATATCACGTAACTTCTATTTGACTTGATTCTTAATTCCCAAAGAGCATTTGGTGGTCTGATTTTAACATGACTGTCTAATTTATGCGCGGCGTGATAATATCTGGATCATTAAAGAGTTAAGGTTGTTGAGTCCATTGTTGAGTTGTTGTAAAGTTAGTTGAGTAAAGAGTCCATTGAAATGTACAAACATCCCAATTTCAATAGAGATGGCAGTTACAAACTATCAAGCATTTGGCGCCCTGTCCTTACGACATCGATTCAACCCTTGAGAGACGTCGCAGTAAAGTCCGCCGACGTAACCAGTACATATTGCACACTGGCGACCCTTGTCACACAACAAAGTGCATATAATTTACGCCCTCGAAAGCAATAGTCAGTCTGCCCTCTACCTCCGCGGGTAAAGGTCATCCTCCTGATGACGTTGAATAAGAATTCAACGAAACGTCGAGAATCGTCTCTCGGAAAAACATACGGTTCGTATAAAATATCCGCAACCAGTTACAGTTAAATATATCTGGATCATTTTGCGGTATGGAATGTTAGGTAAATTTGTTTCATATTTCGGTTTATAAATTATAGTCTAAATATTTTGAATTCCCATGGCCTTGTGCTCGTTCATATCACCAGATAGATGCAAAATGGAGCAGCGTAGTCCATTTTTTGGAATAAACGTACTACTACTACTACTCTGTGTGGGTATTATTTTTATCGTCTCGGTTTATTATACATTATTAGACGTATCGCCCCTTCTAATATTAAACAGAATGAAAAACATCATCGGCTATAATGATCGCGGTGGTTACTGCGGTTTGCAGGATGACTCCAAGTGAAAACCCTCCGGTGTTGCGGTCGCGTTCCGCGTACGCTGTCATATTATACATAATACGGGTACACGTCTAATTCTTGGAATGTCTCCATTTATACGAGGGTTGTAAAATTGATTATGATATTCAAGCTATAATATAGAAACAGGGACGAATTACTACGCTATGGTCAATCGTTAAATTCCTTCTTGTCTTCTTCTTTTCTTTTATTAGATCATTTATTAGAAAACTACGACGTCTAGCTATCCCTCCATCTTTTTGGCGTCCTCCAGGGAGGATTTCATTAGCTGCTCTACGCACGAGTCTGTCACTGTCCATCCTGGCTACGCGATCCTTCCAGAATCTCCTTCTAGATCTACTCAATCGTGCTGTGTCCTCTATTTTTCGAGTTTTTTTTTTTACTAGTTTAACGATTGCGTAGTTTTCCAGATGTTCCGAGGAGTCCTTTGGTATAGGTCTTTTCATATATGCTTGCAATTGAGTTAGTGTGGATACAGTGCGTAATACGCGCATTGTTTCTTTGTTTTAAGTTTACGGATATGCTCCTTTCGTATCCGTAAACTTAACACAACGAAACAATGCGCGTATTACGCACTGCACCCACACTAAATTGCAAGCTTGTATGAAAAGGCCTATACGGTAGGCCGCGTCTCTACAGCATATATGTCATGGTATAGACTTACCACTATAACTAGGCGTGCGAGGGAGGGCGTCGCTGTCGCGTAATAGAAGTTGTCAGGGTGTAAATTTATTACACAATACATAATGTGCAGAATGTCCGGTGACCGGTGTCGTATTAAATACAGAAATTTGGCCGGGCAGCACTAAAGAAACCATGCAGTAATGGCGGCCGCTCTATCTGTCAAACTGTTAGACGGTAATATCGGTCCATTATTCGCTTTTTCAGCTTCGCAAAACTTTAATACTTCACTGGCAATTGTTCTTGCACCATCCCGGACTGTTTAGGATGTTTAGGACATAATAATTCAGCGTATATTGGTAATCAAGATGACACAGCTCGCGCTCAAAGACGAGAATTAACTGAATGACAGGGCGAGGGGTTACCGCGGGGCGGGTTTTTGTTCAAAATTCGCCGCACGCCAAGTTACGTTGGGCAAGCAATAGGTCGCACGCATATGTTATATAATATCTTTGAATACGCTTATTTATATTCTTCCTGTTATGGTAAAATAATATAGTGCGAGAATGAAAGGCGATGCAATTGGATTACGTGTCGACGCAACAATTTTTATATTAATTATAATTTTTATCCGAAATGTTTGCCCCCCTCGGCAGGCGCCACGCGAGTGCAGGTAACCCCGGAATACCGCTCACAAATTGATCGATGACGGCGCGCGGCATCGCCTTTCAGACTTTTCCCGGTATTCCAATACATTTTTTAGCGTCCCCTCGGCTTAGGTAGGCACTATGTCAACCTTTTAAATGCTCCGATCTCGGGCCGAGCCGCGCGATGCGCCCCGTATTGTATATTCGTACTTTTTTTACGTAGCGTATTATTTTTCATTTTGTCTCGGTAATAATTTCTGCACCCGCCCACGACGGCGGATCGAATTTTCAATTTAATATGTAAAACAAATTGTTTATTTTCGACGCATTCTAATTTAAGAATGATATAAAGAACCTCAACGAATTATTTAACGAAGTATTTCTGAATGAAAACTCGTTTTTCCTTTTTAATTAAATTAAATCGTATTATTGTAAGACGTACAATCATTGTTTATTTCCAATCGTTCATTACTGAATTGTTATTATACGAAAGCGCAGTCTCATTCAGTCATTAAATTTGTTACATTTTTATCTGAGACTGGTATCCTTAATTAAAGTACTTGATGCACATTATAGAATGTATGATAGTCGGTGTATAGACAATCAATAATTGTTTTTAGGAACCCATTCTTGACATTCATTCTTATATTTCTTTATACTTTACACTATAAAGCACAGGTCGGTAGGGTACTTTATTTTTGTCTGTATTTAAATATAAACTGACCCGTTAGAAGATTCAATTACACAACGGAAATATTTATGGAAGTACGAGGCAAGAGAGAAACTTCATCGCAGAAGAACGTGTGAGTATGAGAGAAGAGGGACCCACCACGTACCTATGAGCAGTAAATCCCATATCGGCCTTGCACTTTTGCCATTCATGTTCGGCATTTTTTAAAGCTAATGTGGGTTAATAATTTAACTCACCCCCGCTGACATTATGGGATGTTCCCATATCGGCCCTGCACTTTAGCCACCCATGTTCGGCATTTTTTAAATACTAATATGGCCATACTCACGCCCGCTGACATTCATGTGAATGCGAGCGGGACAGGGAGGCGTCCACACAAAACCTCTACTCTGTCTCCAAGGCGTGTGGGTATGAGTGCGTTCTGTCGCTTCTGCCTACCCTTGCGGAGAAAAGGTGTGATGATAAGATGGTTAATGTAAATTTGTGTGAATAATTTACGGCCAGGTATGTATCCCTCATTCGACCTTTTTTTTTCTTACTGTGTTTATTTAATTTTCAAAGTTCAGTATATATCCACGAGACTCGTCATCCTCGAATAACCCTTTTCATACCTCAGACGCACTCTTGCACCAGGTTCATTGTATCGATGAATCGCCGATTTAATTAGGTCAACAAATTGATATTGCTGAAATAAGTGCATGTGCTATCACGTGCAGAAACGAGCGCTTATTTTCTTAGAATTTATAAAATGAATCGTAATAACAACGACATGAATTTCGTCGTACACACAAATGGCGAGACCGAGAATATAATAACGCGACGGTTTAAACGGCTTCAGATTTAATGACAGCCCGTTCCCGGAAATATTGACCGATTAATCAAACGTCTCACTCGGGGGACAATTAATCATACCTCCGCCGTGACGGCCAGCGCTCCCCTCTCGTTGACCCGTCCGCTGCCGGGTGGAGAGAAGTCAATAGTTCCTGTTATTTATTATTTCTCCCCGGCCCGGCCGCTGATTAAATCTCCCGGCCGGGCCCCTTTTCGCCGCGACAATTTTTCCCCGGAGTTTGGGTTCCATTTCACTTTTTTGTCGTCGTGTTTCGGTCGTTTTTGTGGGAACCGGAGCGGCCCGGAATGCCGGCTTGTAATTTGTTTCTTTATTATTTTACGCGTTCGTGTTTATAGACACACGTGTTAAGGTGAATTTACACTGGGCGCTTTTTTTTTTTTTTTTTTTTTTATAAATGTGTCTACCGCGCGTCCGACAGAATGCGAATTGTTTTGGATCGACGAAACCCGTCCCACAAACGTAGTTGTCCATTGAGGTACATCATTTAATAGGCTTCCTCCAATGTTTATATTATTATTACATATTTTGATTTTTGAAATTGAGCAATGGCCCATGGGGGCCGGCCAATGGTCCCTTCATCAGGATTCAACGTATATTTAAAATCAATATTGGAAATATAGATCTTATCACAAACAAGAAATAAAAATATACATATGTGTATGGGAATTGTAAAACTGATTAGAAACTTATATGAAAACATGGTAACAATGTATTTTTGTCGATTCCTGTATTTACAATTTTGATTTTTAGTACATTGTATCCTATTGTATTCACCAAAAATGTTGATGATAATTTAATAAATAGCGCCTTTATTTTATTAATAAAAATAATGTTACCTACAACAAACTTATTTTGTTATTATTTAATGAGATATTTTTATTAATATTTAAAGCATTAAATTTGTGGTTACGCATTATGAGAAATGACATTTGAATCAACTAACAACACTACCAGAATGAATAACAACATTGAACATCAACACAACATGAGTTATTAATTAATTGTTCAAAATATCAACATTTTCATAGCGCACTCGCCATTGTGCATTGATTTTATTAAGACTTAGATTTTGATTAAATCAAAATATTTAGGAAACACGGAACATAGATAGAATTTTAATTTGCTCAAAGATATGTATGTACGATACATAAGATATATATACATGTACGTATACACAGTTTCGTATCAATAATTTATCCAATGATTGCTCAATTATAATTTAATCAAAAGACTCTTTAGAATCATGCGTCCTAGAAAATTTCATAGTAATGTCACGATGTGGCGGCGAAACATTTTAAACAAACATAGTTTTTGGACATATTGTCGCGATTGTTCATAGAAGAATTTTATAACATAAAAAGTGAATCGTAATAAATTAGTTGTTAATGTTTGCGACACGTTCGTTGTTTGTCTAGCAATTCGAATCTACGAAAAGAATGACGCGATTTTGGAACTGTTGAAGGTTTGCGGCGCTTTTGGTTTATTTGATTATAATTATCATTCAGAATTATTTTTAGACATGCGTTACATCCGCGGTATTGTTCGCCAAGGAAAAATGAATGTAAATATCCATAACTGCAGCGCAGTATAAACTAGCAATGTTAGAAGGATCTGAAAAATATCTGGAAAGGAGAAAACTACCGTACTAGCGGATAGTGAACCGGTTTCCTTGTTTTGACATTTTGGTTATACTGAATCGTCAATTGACCATTAAACCAGTCAAACGTAAGTTTCAAAAGTCTGTAAAGTAAATAGCTCATGATTTTTTTTCTGTAGGAGAGAATGGAATATTTTATATTGCATCCAACATTGCGATCATTAAAAATTGTAAAACCGTATTCGCTACCTTCCGACTATTGATGAATTATTTGCTGCATAACTGTGTAATCGAATTATTATAATTTGATTTTACTTGGATTTTATAATTCGCTTCATTGAATATAAATTTCAATTTATTTTCCCTCAATTTTCACTACTGTCATCGTTTACCGTCCGCTCAAAAGACGTTAAAAGTAAATAAAATACTTTAACCAAGTGAAAAAAACCTTTCCAATAAGAAATTTGGTCACGGCTCCTTTCCGACGAGGTTGCGCGGGTGTTTAACTGAGTATCTGGGGCACATTGTGTTATTTTTTATTTGAATGCCTTTTAGACCCCAGACGACAGACGGACCGACGCTAATCAACTGAGAACCATTAAAAAACATGTCACTTTTTTTCTGTCGGTTCCCGATTGATATTTGGTTTGGGTCAGTCGTAGCACCTATTATCGACACACTAATAAGGCGTGTTTGTCCGATAATGTCCACATTTTTGGGCAAAACGGCTTCATTTTCAACCGTAAAATTATTTTTATTATCCTGTTATTATTGTTATAGCCGTTTTTCCTAATTTTATCGAGTGACTGTGCGGCAGCTCTTCTAAAGAGCCTACAATCGGCCGTATTCTGAAAATGGCAATATTCCTATTGCGTTATTGTAATGCCGTCAATTTTTTTAACGTTTTATGTTTGACAGGTTTTAAATTAATGAATTCAAACAATCAGAAAGCTCTAGAACGTAAACAAACCTTAAATTGCGAATAACTTATATAACAATATTACTATTTCCAGAATATGGCCGAATAGCTCTTTGGTATAATTAAATTTAATTTTATAATTCTAGGAAAACTCACACTGGGAGCCGTTTTTGGAACAGTGTCAGTGAAATACATATATTAAACAATAAATTAACGAAATTAGAGAAATTTCATCCTAGTGGCGTTAAACAAATAGTTATGAAATTAATTGAGTGAAAATAAAATAGGGAAAAAACAGTAATAAAACATATTTTCTCGTATTAGATTTATTATTATTAATGTAAAACCGTACATATTACCTTTTCAATCTACTAATTTAACGAAATCGGGTCTAATAAAGTTTAAAGTTTCGTTTAATAGTGTCTCCGGGCTTTTACCTCAACCATGGAAGGAATAAACATTAACCGGTCGGATGCCCCACAATTTCGCGCACGATTGCCGATTGATTTAGACACTTTTTTGTGATGGTTATTTGTGTGTAAAAATCAACAATAATCTCTAAAGAGTTGCAGTTTCTAGTTTCTCGATATACAGACTTCAATAATTACTTGTACAATAATTACTTATTCATTAATTATGAAAATAAATAACAAAATTTACTGTCAGAATTGTACGCACATGTTTATCGAATAAAACCATGGAAGCAATAACACTGAAGATATTGTATTTCAATATTTTCGTTCTAAATATATCAAAGAATATAAAACCACATAATTTTAACCCTTTTTTATTAAAAAATAACAAATTTTAAAACAAATAAATAACACAATTAATGCGCGGTTCGAAGACGACATTTGGATTGATTTTTTATCCGGTTTGCGCGGTAAAATGAGTTTACTTGACAAATAGAACTCGTTCATTCATTCAAAAACTTGAGATATAACCAATGATAAGCTTTAAAAACCCATAAACGCAGGTAAAATAGGCCGAATTCGCATACGTGTCTAGGGAGCGCAGATGTGCCCTCCGGCACCCGACCGGTTAATTTAATCATACAAACGATTAAACATGAAATGTTTTGTCATTTTTGTCAACATTTCTAGGGTTACGCCACATGTACTGAACTGCTTAACCCCTGCTATGCAAATTTAAAACTTGGTTTTTCACAACTCGTTCACCGAAATCATAACAATAGGACTTCCGGGTAGGTGACCGAGCGGCGATTATCGGACCATTGTTATAGCGGTCGGTACCGACTTCCTTCCCCGGTAGTCGAGTGCCCCACGTGGGCCGGCGATGAGCGGCCGACACCTGTTGGCTGTGTGCGGCCAGCGCCGCTAATTAGTGGCGGGGTCGTGACGTTTTCGGCGCCGTTCTGTAATCGCGACGGCAAATAATGACGTGAATGAAGCTTCTTTGGAAATTTAACACCTCCTATTCATCGTGCAATTTTACTCAAAAAAATTTGCGAGATGTATTGTGAGATTTAAACTACTAGAATTACATTATTGACTAATCTCTACGTTAATATTGTAGAGATTATTCACGATGATCACTAAATTAGGAAAAACATTAATCTTCCTACTAGTTTTTCTCTAGATTGTCTAGAGAATTAGATCGTCTTTTTCTATCGTTTTCTATCGTTTCTATCATTTCTATCTAATCTAGATTGTCTTTTTCTCTCGAAACATAAGTAGTGAAAAATATAAAAATATTACTAAACTCACGTAGAAGTAACAAGTTAAATGCTTTTCCTAATTTTATTAGAATTCTTCTTTTTTGCTTTTAGTAGATATGTTGATCTGTAATACAGAAAACTACGCCTCCTGGGATGACGAGGTCCAGCTATCCCTCCATCTTTTCGGTGATCTTCCCGGTGGGCGTTGTCCAGAAGGAATTTCATTCTCCGCTGTAATATGCACGAGCCTGTCACTGTCCATTCTGGCAACGTGATCCCTCCAGAATCTCCTGGATCTTCTCATGTTATGTCCTCTATTTTGTAGGTTTTCCTTATGTCTGCATTTCGGACACGACCGCGTAGAGTTTTTCCATTAATGGATCTCAGCATTTTAATTACAGATGTTCTGAGGAGTCCTTTATTGCGGATAGTGTCAGCCTGCGGTAGTCCCTTGTTGCGGACAGTGTCAGCCCGCGTTAGTCCCTTGTTGCGGACAGTGTCAGCCCGCGTTAGTCCCTTGTTGCGGACAGTGTCAGCCCGCGTCTCTACAGCGTATGTCATAGGTCGCACGCATTTCTTGTATGTATTGACTATGCTTTCAATCTGCATATTCAGACAAAATTCTTGAGACACCCTGAGGCGGTAGATGCTTTATTAACTTGTTCTCGGACTTCAGTATACAGATTTCTACACCTAAATATCTGAAGCTCATGACATGTTCCGCAAGCTCATTATCAATACAAGAGCTTATACCTTGTTGGTTGTTTTGATATTGCTAAACTTTTAGTTTTACTAATTGCTATTTACATATTTCGCCCTTGCGATGCATGCAATGTGGAATTTATTAGAATCACATTTGTTAAATGATATGAATTGAAAAAAAACTGTTTTATTCCACTGTATATTATATTTAATGTTAATATATTTGGAGAGACAAACTATTATTAATAACGGATTCCAACTGAAATTAACAGTTACATTACAGGCAGTAATTAAGGTGATAGTGTGCAGATAGTGGGTATGGGAGTGGAAGGGAGGGGGATTAGAACGGACAGGAATGGGGATGTAGTGTAATGTTTTTTATGTTTTTGTTATTTATCTTATTATTAGTTCAACTACGTAAAAGTATTAAATCACTTTTATCGAAGGAATGACTCTCCATTCTGGCATGTTTTGCCATTTCTGAATTTAAATTGAAGTTTTCTATCGCTTTTTTATGTTATTCTAATCTCTCTTTTATTTTTGGCAGACTTTGTACTGTGTAAATTGCGTCACAATCTCTGCAACTTAAATTGCGCACTTCGCTTTTTTAATATGTTTTTTAAATTTACAACAAAGCTATTAAATTCCTGCAAAGACAAAAATTTAAACCCGCTTTCTACAAAACATAATTTAAAAAAATAATACTAAAAAATACCAGTATATCACCTCTGCAATGTTCGAACTCGGGCGATTTTCCTCGAGTATTAGTAACATCTCGTTATGATTCAGCAATAGGCTAACCTTTAGTACTGGTTTTATGCGCCAAGTTTATGAATGACATGTTTGTATTTTAACCACACATCTGATCTCACTGCACGCTTCCTCTTTCCATCAATAATTGAGATCCTGCGCTGCGGATTAGTGAGCCGGCAGCCTCCTCGGAAGGTGACTCACATTTCCCGCAGTTCGAGGATGAGCTGAAGGCTCCTGCGGGCGTTGCTTCTATTGTCTCGTCGTCTTCAGGTCTTTTTTGCCCTCTTTCTATTATTACTCATTCATCTCTGGCGCTCAAAATATAATAAACAAATTATTTTTACACTAACACACATTACAATATGAATGAATTCGTTTGGAACGATGAATTCACCGTTCCGAACGACCTATGATCTCTAATTGCTGAAATTCCACTTACTCTGCTTCAAATTTTCGTAAAATGACAATTGAACAACAAATAAAATTATGGCAAAATGGTAGTATGTTTGTGTTAACTCCGTTAACGTCGTTTCGTCTGCAAATTAGCATGTCGGTTGCTTAGGTACGGACATTGTTACAAAGAAGATTTTGTATTTTGGTATCATGTTTCTTATATCGGGAAAATTATATATTTGAGTTTCCAATGAACGATAAAACCAATCGGTTAATTGGATAAATGAAAAATTATTTTTATTATTTGTTTTAATCTAATTATTATATTTATTAATTATACCTACATGTTTCGGAAAAACCTTTCCATCTTCAGGGTGTTTTATATATGTCAAAATATCAAAATGAATGAAGTCTTTTGTCTTGGTTTTCTAAATTATTTAAAAAATTATTTTTAAATATTATTGTTGAAGTTCTTGATTAGGTACACAAAATTATTGGATAATTATTTAGAATTGAACTAGTAGTTAAATTTATTTGATTATTAATAATATTTTGTTTACTTTTACATGATGCTTCACTAATTTCTAATGATTCTAAATTATTTAATTTCAGACCAAAATTATTTATGTGTAAAATAGAGAGTCCTAAATTTTTATCAAAATCGTGATCATTTTCTTTTGACGATGGAAAGGTTTTTCCGAAACGTGTAGGTGTAATTAATAAATATATAAGTAGATTAAAACAAATAATAAAATTATTTTTTTAAATGTCAATCTACAAAGTTGTCTGTCTGTAATATGATTGATGTCCGAAGAACTTGTACCGTTGGTGGTGAACATTTGGTGTCAGTATTCTCATATAATTTGTATTCTCCGCGGCGCGCGGGCCCGTGTTTCCACCCGGATGTCTGGCTTTCCATTTTGGTGCACTGGAACACCTGAACCAATCAAAAGGCGACTTTTGGCGACCGCAAAGTTAGCCACCCGGAATAACCAATAGTTTGCTCTATAAGCTTTTTGAAAAAATGTGCTCGCACGGTGTGAGGGAACCATCGGAGATGTCCTGATGACGTAACATTACCGTGTGATCGGAATGTTTTCTCGATTTATTTTAAAAGGGAAAGTTAACGAGATATATTTAAATTCGTATATTATAATTTTTACTCAAGTACGTGTACCTACTTCAAAATATATAACTACTTTTTAATCTGGCCTTCCCACTAATGTATTATATAAACTGACAGTAGTGTGTTACATGTACTTTTTAAAACGCCATTTATTACATGTAAATAAATATTTGGCTCTTTACAATTCACTTTTCAAAACTACAATTACTTACTACAGTAAAAGTGACGACCTTTAAGAAGATCCAAACTCGGTATATCCTCAAAAGTGTGGGAGTTGCGTTGTCGGTACATCGGAGAAATTAATCCCACGCCTTCGGGGTCCAAGAGTCCCGATTTGCAGTCGAGAGCGGACCGATGGACGACCCTCGCGCCACGGAGACCTTCAACCTAAACTACCTTATAAGCTGTCTGATCTCCGCCACCCAATCTATAGACCAAACGTAACCCAACATTGGATCCGAAGCATTGAGAAATAGTGAAATTAATCCGGCCGGAAACAGTCAAGTATTGCAGTCAAGAGCGGGCCGATGGACACTACATTAATTTTTATTTTTTTATTAACGCCCTACAGGGCTTTTACAAACAGATAGGTAAAACGTACATTTAAAGAATGTATAGTTTAAAAAAATAATAATGGCATAAAGCGGAAAGAAAATACTTAAAATACAGATTCAAGTATATAAAGATAAATATAATATAAAGTAAAAAGCAAGTATATAACAAACAGAACCATAAGGAAAACAAAATATATAAAGAAATTCAAAAACAAAAAAAGTAATAGAAATGTCATGCTTAGAAAGTCCTAATATAATAAAAAGATTACACAACAGTTAGTTATCTCACTTAACCAACAATCAAAACAAAAAATACAAATCAATTATTTAAGTCCAATTTGACAAATACTAGTAATCTTTCAATACACCTTTTAATATATGTTTGAATATTATACAGTTATCGGCAAAAATACGTCAAGTCGCTCGTATCTGTTTGCTAGTCTAGGAAGCCTCTGCGCAGTGGGGAATTAAAGTAGTCGGCAGCTGCAGCTTCCACGGCAAAACCCGCGTGACTTCCAGTTATGCGAGACGGAACACGCGAGCGGATACGTTCTAGTAGTCGAGGACAGAGGACGTCTTCCACCTGAACTGCCCAATACACTCGCTGCTCCCCAGGCCTCGGTCTCCCGGCCTGGGCGCAGGAGGCGCTGGACAGGAAGCCGCCCCTCCGCCGCCGGCACCTTCCGCTATCGACGCTTGGGATCTCCCTCCTCGAGTATTATTGTGCATTACGGATTCTGCTCGTGTCCCGACTTTTGCCCGCGACAGCGGCGATTCTCGGTATCGTTTTTTTACATTTCATTTCGCTCGGAGGTATGGTCACGTAGCGATTGAATGGTCAGCGACGTTGTGTAGTGAATAGAAATCATCGACATTCTTAATTAACCTTTAAGGATATGGTTGAACCTGTTTTAATTAATTATTACCTACGTTACTGATAGATGATACAACTGTTCTCTGTTAGCCAATATCCGCCCTTTATCGCTTTCGCATTACCCTTCCACGGCCCCTGTAGTTCAGTAGACATTAGTCATGGCGCTGTCTTCTAATATCGGGCGTTCCGGGTTCGATTCCCGGTGAGCGCAAAAATCTGTGATTTCCTCTAACCTCGCTGTTTGTGTAATGTAATCGCTTCAGTAATTGAGGCCCCTGGCATGTGGTAGTGTTAAAACTTAGAAAAAATGTGTTGCTTTGTGGGAATGTTCCCGTTATAATTATATATTATAATGAATACATAAGAAAAGGCGACATTTTTATACTGTGCAAAAATGGGTGGGGAGGATCATATAAAACATCATTAAACACACTCTTTATAGCACTTTTAAACTTTAAGAAAAAATGCGTTGCTTTGTGGGGTGTTTCCGTTATAATTATTTATTATAATGAATACATAAGAAAAGGCGACATTTTTATACTGTGCTAAAATGGGTGGGGAGGATCATATAAAACATCATTAAACACACTCTTTATAGCAAAAAAGAGCATAATTAAAAAACAGAACCTACCCTACAAATCGATTATTCCAAGAGTTGTTATAGAAATTTTTGAAAATATTTTATTACTACAATTCTTTAAAGAAAAACATATAAGTAATGGATTCTGTAACTTCCAGGTCTACAAGATCATTTCTAAATTTTGAAACGCCCAAATATAAAACCCAGCCCAGCCCAGAACCATTATTCTTTTGTAGGAATTAAAACTTTCAATTCATTACCTAAAAAAAATGTAAAACCTTACGTCATTTCAAAATGAACTAAAAAAAATTAATTAAAAAAACCTTGAAATTCCTGTGAGCTTCACTACACATTTATTTTGTTTTTCTATACACTTAACACCTTATTATTATACTTAAGTATCACTCCTCTCATAAGCACGGGCATAAGCTCTTTTATGGCGAGTAAAACGTTTTTATTGTATGAATGTATTATTGAATTCATTAAATTATATACTATGATATGAATAAATAATAAAAAAAATATTACCGAACCATTTTACATATATTTTTGAGGCATTCATATTTAGTAACATAAGACTCGAGAATGCAAATTTGTGGCAGCAATAACTGTCTCTACCAAATTTTCATTTGATGACTCATCAATAGAAATTGTTAGTAGGGCCAGAATAATATTAATAATTTGACTCTTGTCTTGATTTACATGCATTGCAGGTAGGCCATCTCACTTGCGCGCTTATAGAATATGATATGCTTGCTCAGCTCGCAATTTTGATACACAGTTGGTATGTCGCCGGAACTATCTAATTAACCTGTCCGTCACTGTTTTTCTGCTGTTTCGCCTAACATTAAAATACTTTTGATATAAACTAGCCGCAAATCCTTGAAAGATCACGGGACTTAATAATAATAATTAACAACGACCCTTGCGTGTAACCCGAGCCGCGCGCTGATCGACGTGTCACACTCGGGCACTCGGGCCTTATTAGCGGCTAGTCATCGTCAATTGTGATTCCAGCGAGTTGCGGACAGACGGACATGCGAAATTAGGATATTTGATTATTAACAGTAACCTGTCTCGCTTCTCTGACAGCTTCTACGTAATCTGTCGTTTATTAATAAAATGGCGGTTTCCGTTACTGCTTATTGATTATTCACCTTATATGTGATATTTATCATGTCTGATTAAAGTGTCTTACGAGCCTAACTTAAACTGAATCGACTGAAACAGTCGCGGTTGTTTGATTTAATTTCGGCCCCCCATAATTTCGACGTTGAAGAGCTGGCTGCACCTGTGCCATGTTACGTAAGGATGTATTCTTCGAATTATTAAAGTACATATTGAAGCTCTGTCATTTTAATTGGTGAATTATTTAGCGAATCATTCTTGGTGGTCCCTAACTTTAATGGACATTATAGCATTGTACATATACGTGTTTAATACTTTAGGAGTGTGTCGACGTATTATCATGTCAAGTAGTGAATTGATATTAGTTTTCTCGTCAAAATTTCCGGACTGTTTTTATATTGCTAATTAAATATTTTTTGATTTCACAAAAGTACGTATATTATCGTATTTATTTTCAAAACAAAAAATCAACATTTTGGGCTATTAATTATTTTTTTTCTCTATGGCTTTGGATTACATTACGATCAATTAAATTAAGGGGGCGTTGGGAGGGACGGGAGTAAGTGTTGGAAGGGAAACTCCTTAGACATCATTCCCGTCCCGGAGCTTTAACATACCTCGATTTTCCTCAGCCTTCGATCCTGAATGGGCGACATCCTTATACAGCATTTATTTTTGTATTTACTGGTTACGATTAGTATGCAGTCACATATTCATATAGGTACAACCCATTCTATTTTTGAACTGGGCCCTGAGCTCGGATGGTTTTTTGAACCCTCGACCTTTATCGTCACAAACTGGCGACCTGACCATTCGACTCGGCATTTGCTTAATCTCTCGGTCATTTATTTTTCGCATTTATCGATTCGAATTAATATTTGATATATAATCATTACGTCCAATTTTCCCTCGTAAAACCTTCGCGTCCACCATCTGCCACACCGCCTAATGAAGGTGGAGGTTTTCCTCGCGATCTGTGCCCTGGCGACTTATATGTACTCGCACATTCCTACACGCAAGGTCCGTAAAGATCGGGAGTTCGAATCCCATCGGTAGCCATCCGGTGAAGTAATATTACCCATTTTAAATCATTTTTAGTTTAAGGAATATTAATGGGATTCAGTTAATTTATTCTCATTAAAAATGATGTTACCAAAATTGTTTTTCTTTGGGTATATCTAATCTTAATATAATTATTTCGTTGTTTGTCGGTCCGTAACGCCCGTAACTTGCTGGAGTTACAACGTTAGATAATAAGAGTGTTACACGCAACCAGCGCGCCACAGGTTACATGCAAGGGTCATTTCATTTTTCGCGGGTATACGGCTAGCGTTATAATAATTATGATGATTGGTGTAAAGTATTCGCGTGCGCGTATTTTAGCTTGATTATTTATTTAAGCTCTCTGGAATTACTATGTTATTACCGTTAAATACATAATTAAGTTAATACATCACCACATTATTTGTTCATCCTAAAATTGATATTATTATCATTTTCCTTATCCCAGTCTTAAAGATTTTTTGTTTCTGTTTGTTCCAATTTAGTCTAGTCTAGTCTCTCTTGTCGCGGTACTTCTCTCTCGGTCCATTAATGTTACTCCTGCTACTCCCTTAATATATTGGCAGGCTGGATTCTTTAGTTCACTTTTTCGTGTAAGAATGTATATTTCATTGTTAAGTGGGCCTGCATGATGTAACTTCAAAGTCAAAAGTTTGCGAAAACGTACATGATACGAAAGAATATGAAACTTTGGAAAACTTCGTACTCTTGTGTTTGAAGAAGTAATGTATAATTTATAAATTGGAATAATATATCATGCGTATTTAAATAATAGTGTTTTTGTATCTCTCTGTGGGATGCGTGTGCAATTGAAGTGAATACGATATGCCGATAGCTGAGCACGCGTGTTGACGGGGAAAAAATATTCCAAGAAAACGATCTTGTCACTGAGTTAAATTTCGAGGAACCAGATTACCACAGTTGGTGCTACAGCATTTTGTTTTGTAATAAAGAATAAAGATACGTGACATGCGCGAGGCAAATTACTCGATAGTTAAGTGCTAACATTAAGGTAATAATTCATTATTATTACTATTGCTGGTTCGCCGATCATCGAGAACCCTCGCCTTTTGTACAAGCCAGCGCCAGGCGTCATACTCCACTCGGAGCCCCTCCAAATCTCTCATCGCATAAAATGTTCCGTATCGATATTTTCAAAAACCCTAAGTCAATGACTAGTAACACTGTAGTGTCAGTTTGATAAACTTTTTGTGTTTTTTTATTCTGATGATTACAGACGAAATGGGAGTGGTCACCGCGGAGGTTTTTTTTTCGGCAGTCGACAGAACCCGAGAATTTTCCGCCAGTGTTGAATATTTTTTAATAAAAAAAATTTAACATATTCTTAAAAGTATGTACTTTCATGTACAAATGATACAAATACCATAATTCATATAGGTTTTCTTTAAAAAAAATCACAAAAATTGCCTTTTTTCGCGCTTCGTAGGTATTTATTCCCCCTAAATAACGTGACTCTCGCCTCCAACGGAAATATTCCACTGACTATTTTTGAGTACTTTGAGTTCAAACACATATTTTATATATTTTTTCAGAATGGATTATTTATTGTAGATATATGTATAATATAAATCAAATGTAGATAGATGTATTGTAGATATATGCTATAAATCAAACTGATCGGGTAAAGCTGACGCTTACGCTCGCCGATCGAGTCCTGAAGTTAATCCATCACTTTACGCCACTAGCATTCTGCATTCCGAGTTCGCGACATATTAAAATATTACCGCGTGTTAGTATGCAAGCCATCGGGAGCGCGTTGCGACGCCGCGCACCTCAACTCGGTCTCGGGCCGTCCACCTCGGCCGTCTCGGCCGCGAGCGAGCGTCGTCTATTGCGGTCGATTAAAGCAATTGGATCGAGATTAACGTATCCCATCTTGCGGATTAATTAAATAGTATAATTCCCCGCTCGTTTGCCACCTACCTGCTCCGCGCCTGTGCCGTAGTGATGGGTCCGCTCTGTACTCACTACTACAATGTAGTACTACACTGCATTGAAGCGCACACTTCGCACATTTTGATGTGTAGTGCACACTACAAACTACAAACACCAAAGTTATTGAAAGTATAAACTTCAAATAGTACACTTAATTTCAAAGCGAACACTACAAAGTACATACACTTCAAAGTTATCGAAAGTATGAGAAACACATTTTAAATAGTGTATTTTTTACGTGAAATTTTTGGAAAGTTGATGTAGATATATGAAGAAATCTCTGGAAACTGAAACAACCCCCCCCCCCCCATGGTTTGAAATTTTTTGGAATCGAACGAAGAAATCTGGCTGGCGACCTTTTTTTTCATATTCAATTACTTCATTTCATTACTTCACTTCATTAATACTACAATTACTTCATTTCATTAATTCACTTCATTAATACTACAATTACTTCATTACTTCACTTCATTTACTTCACTTCATTTCGTAGTACTACAATTGCTTCACTTCAAGTAGTTTTTACTACAATTGTAGTGTTCACTTTGTAGTCTTCAAACTGGTGAACGTGTGTGTGTTGTAGTCTTCATTTTGAAATGAAGTTTTTCCCTTCGCTACTGTGCCGCGATTGTGCAACGATCTCTTGGACGCATTTATTTAAATAAATTATTCGCCGCGTTTAGATTTCGACGCCCCGGGAGGAAAACAATAGTTGAAACGTCTCCGTCTGCGGAATTCGAGAAAGCACCTTCTCTCTCGTTTGGGTTTTATGCATCTCGATGCACTTCTTCATCTGAATATGCGGTAAACGCCGCGCGCCGCATATTAAGATCTGCGCTGAAAGGAATTCCCGGAGGCAATGTTCGTCAGGGTGTTTCAATCGCAAAATAGTGACCATATAAAAAGGAATAGTGGACATAAATTATAATTTTCTATTGTCTCAAACTAAATAGTTTATCGGATAGAAGGAAAATTGCTGACCTCATATTACTGTATAAAATCGTAATAAATAATTATTACAACAGTTCAGAACTAACGCAGCTAATTTTTTATCACATCCCTTCCAGGAGCACTAGACAAAGTATATCGTTTCATTGTGACGATGTACCTAAATTATCTTTATAGCTCAACTATTAGAAGGCTCCATAGGTTAGGAAACGAGTATGGCAACCTATCGGATGTATTTTTGGAAACACTAGCCGCCTACAAGAAAGCTCTTCTGGACGAATTCGGTCGTTTATAATTATTGATGTCGTGTCTATCTTTTGCTTTCGCTTTTTGAATTTCATATTTCATTTTATTTTGTTGTTATTTTTATTGCTTCTTGAGTTTCAGATTTAATTTGTTTACAATTATTTCATTTTGTTGTAATTTTGTTTTTTGCTTCTCGAATTTCAGAATTTCATTTGTTTACTATTATTTTAATTTGTTGTAGTTTTATTGATTCTTGAGTTTCATATTTGATTTTATAACTATTATTTCATTTTGAGGTAATTTTTTTATATTTTATGTCATTCGCTTAATGTTTTATTTTTCTTTATATATATCATATTGTGAGTTGTTTTTGATAGAATTATAGCTTATCTCCATTTTTATATTATGTATCACCTATTAATCTATACATTTTTATATACATTGTTTTTTTAATGGTACGTTGTACCGTGTATGAAATAAATAAAAGTGGGTCCGGCCAATTGCAATGTTCGCACACCACGCTGAATTTCGTACATTCCATGTCAAATTTCCAACCGATTTCTTTTCGCATTGAACATGATGTTCGATTCTTTCTTGTGTACTTGGGAGATGATCCTTGTCTGACGTCTCTCACAACCTGAAGTTTTTCTTAGTCCGAGCGGCACGTCGCGCTTCGGGTTGGTGAATAGCGCGCTTGGACTGGTCACGTTAACGATGTACGCTTCTAGCGCGATATAATTAAGGCTGGTGTTGTAAACCAACAATTGAAAAGCTGCGTGGCGTCCCTGCATAGCTGATTTAATCCGACCTACGACAACTTGTTAGCACCGACGCAAATCCAGGCAACACTCGAATGTAATTTTCATATGTTTACACTACGTATTACGACGTATACCACCTCGTAAAGCGCTGATGTAATAACAATTAAAAGCAATATCAAGAATAAATGCGTATAAAATACTCGTTGCCTCATTAATACCAATTGCATTTCTCATACAAAATTAATTACATATTTATGTACATACTAGTTTCTATTTTTATTCCCTTTAGCGTCTGCTTGTCGCTTGTCTGCCGAAAAAACTTTGGATCGATTTTTAACCCCTTTCCCGCGATCCAATCGAGCTGACACTTTGCAGTCAGACCGTGGAGACGATAAAAAGGATCTAACGAATTTTCGTTTAAAAAATTTAATAATTATTATAGTATAATTTTGAATTTTTCGAAATTTTAACGATTTATGTATTGTTTAATTTTCGAGCCCGACGCGTGGAGTAGGCGCGAAACCTGTTTCAATGAGAAAGGGAGTATAATATAAAAGAACTTGGTTTTATGGGTTAGCTTTTTTATTAAAAAATTAAAATCTAATACAACTGAAGCTCTACTTGGTTGTTGGATGATTTTTATTAATATATGTAGATTAATAATTTGTGCATGAAATTTTGTCGTTAGAAATTGTATTTTCCGAGAACATCCAAAGTGAAAGGGATCATCCGTTGGAAATTTTTCTCATTGTCCAACATTTGTTTTCAAGCGCTGACCGAAAAGCGTTGCGGACATCTGACCCCCTCGGTTAACGAAACCCCGCCAGGCTTCTGACCGCGCATTTGCGAGTCAAATCTCGATCGCGCGCGTCGCGGGGAGAATTATGAATTGTGCAAACCTTTTAACCATATCACCATGGCGGGGCGCGCGGTGCACGTAACTCATTATCCAGAACTCTCGCGCCGGGCAAACGCTATATTGTCTGGGTTCTATAAAAAAAGTTCCGAGAACCCTCGCCGCCGATGATGACGATGATAATACTAATATCGGAGACGTACGAGTTGTTGCTGTCACGCGCGACAGACGGGGGCGGCCGTGATGCGAGCGTTAAGCCATGTATTCACTAGGGGACAAATTGTCCCTCAACAGCACGCGCGGCATAGAGTTTACGTGACGTTGCAACGTCGTGCACTGTTCCGCGACGTCGCGCACAACATAGCGCGGCATTTCTACGTGCCGTGGCAACGTTGCCATGCGCACGGTACCCGAGCGAGCTCACTGCAACATTCCGCGGAGCGTCAGTACCACGTGGTATGTTTACAAGTGAATACGCATGCGCTGTATCCGTCCTTCTTTCTCTTTGCAGTAAATAATTTCGCATTCTCCTCTTACTTTTCGATAAACTCATTAACATAAACAGATACGCGGCTGTCATCATAACCTCATAGGGCGATATATTTCCGCGACGTCTGGAAAACAATAATTATTTGCAAAAAGGACCTTGTTTTTAATAGTATTCAATTTACTACAGTAAAACCTCGTTAATTTGAAATTGCGACCCAAAAAAACATTTCGAATTGCGCGGAACCCCGTTTTCGCCAAATGAGATACCGCAGCTGTCATCGTAACCTCATCGGGTGACATTTCCGCGACAAGATATGCGAGTCCCGGTGTGTAGACGTCAAATGACCGCGTCATTGTCCCCGAAACATGACCGTAGATGTTGATGCGACATACCGAGCGGAATGTTTCGCGATTTGTCCCCTAGTGAATACATGGCGTTACCGGAAAAGCGCAACCTTTTTTGCCGCATCGTAAAAATACGTAAATTGCGTTATACGGTTACTCGAGCCATCGTTGCCCTAAGGCTCTTAACCTGTGTTTGGTTAAAAAACGTAATATTCCGTTATTAATTTATACGTTACGTTTTGTCGTTTTATAATGGTTCAAAGTTCTTTTAAATGTTTTTTCTTAAAATTCACTAATTGCGTGACTTCATCGTATTAATTTTTAAAATATATTTTATTTTCTATTTTTTAATGTAGATCATTAACGCGACATTGATATATAGTCCTACACGCAATGAGCAAATGTAAAAACATTTTATAACAATTAGGAAAATGAAGTATTACAGAATATATATACCTTTTATTTTAGTTATGAGAAAATTAAGGTCAACGTGATCTATCATGTGACATACAGCGGTCCTCGGCGCTGACCGAACATTGCGAATTTTCTTTATGGTAAGCGTGTATTACACGTTCGAACGACTGTTAACTAAGTTCGTTAAATTTTGGATAATAAACTGAGTCTGAGTAACGAAGAATATAAGTACTTGGGTTACCGTTACTGGATATCTCGTTAAAATAATAATTTAATTCATAATTATTTTAGGTGAGGGAAAGACAACCTAGATTGGTATTGCTCGCTAATATATCTGCGAGAGTCTGAAAACAATCGGTTTGTTTCTTTATCATTTATTTATTTAATATTAAATTATTATTAAATTTAATATTAAATTAAAGGTTATAATTTTAAAACTTTGCAATATCTGTATTAGAATAGTAAGATGTAATACCTTGTTTGTTATCACGGTCTAGTCGCACGAAATAATGAGTAACGTTGTGACACCATATGATAATATCCGGTGCCTAGTGAAATTAGCAATCGTCAAATATTGTGTTATATTTTGTGGGTTAGTGATAAAATAGTATCATTAAAATAATATGTAGGTGTATATAAATCTTGAATTTCTTTATTTTTACGGCATTGCTACAACTTACTTGTGCAGCAGAATTAATTATTTTAGATAGAAAGCGTACCTCAATTGCGAACAATTGTTTTATATTTGCAAATAAATGTCAAACAATCCGCATTAAACTTCATCTAAACAGAGAGGAATGGACAATTAAGTACGTGATAAATGTCTCGTGTCCACTTTGTTCTCTCGTCCCAGAGTAAGGTTACCTCTATGTGCCTATACATTTTATAAAATACAAGCGGGAGGCGAAGAGTGCAACCGAAACATCTATTGTTTTACGTAAATTGGTATTACAGGGAATGTACTAAGTAGCATGTACGCGATAAAATCGTTTTTATTCTTAGGCTACCATCATTTTACTTTATTTTTTTAATTTAAAGACTATCGACAGGTCAGAATTACCCTAATGGATAGTCATTTAGGACAAGGTGATTAGTACAGTTACAATTTACGATGATACATTAAAATAAAACATTAATACATTAATTAATGTATATTATAGATATCTCACAGAGACGAAACTGTATTAATTATGGGAAAGTAGGTATAGAAGTCATATGGGTGTACACAGGACTTATGACCTGTCTTTTTATGGTTGGCTTAAGTGATCACTTTACACAATTGTAACATTCGCCATTTCCACCCATGATAGAATATACCATGCTTATTCATTTTTTGGAAGTTGTATATATGTTCAAATTGCGTGGAAAGCTTTCATATATGAGTTGTAAGCGCCTTTTCCATGCGGCCTGTACAAAGCCATTTTCATTCCCCTAAATCCCCACAGATGTCGCTAATGAGAAAATCTACATTGATTTTTTACGGAATTTTGAGAGCAATATACTTTATTGTGTGTAATGAAATTCATCCGAATACTTGCATTACACTAGGATACGCCAGGAAATATTATTTCCAATTTTTTGTTAAATTCCTTTTTACCAGTATTTACAATTCAGAATATTCTGAATTAATACATTATACAATATAAGTATACTACAGTAAGTGATTACAAGATGAACAAAGTTCACATTCTCCGCACGTTAACGTTACACGTTTTGCAATACATGTAATGCCCCTGAATTTTCCTGATTGCCAGCGTTCGGAGCTTTGCCGGCAACACATTACACTAGCGCTTTCTTTAGCTCCGCAATTCGAATAGGGGTCGCTTGTGTCATTTCACATCAAAAGCTCATTTTAATACCTTCGCAGAAAAGGCCTCTGAGCGAGGAAGAATTGCAATACAAACAATTCATTGTGTGTCGTCCGAGAACTGTCGATACCGGGAACCGTTTTGCGAGAACGAACGCATTGTTCTCTCGAAACACACCCGTCAATTTGGCCGGTGAAACGGCGTGATGACGTTACGCATGTACGTGGATAACGCGCGTGCGTGGAAATGCATCGTTTCGCGCGAAACGCAACGGATAACGACGCAGTTCGTGCGTCCTGCGCGGCGCGGAACAATTTCCAACCCATTAAAGATAAACACTTCTTAATAACACCCGACCGGCCGAGCGCAATTATTCCGCGCCTACTTTATCGCGGCGTTCCCCGGAAAAGTGTGAGAAAAAGTGCTGCACACGGTTGACGGCTCGTTATGTGGCCGCATATTTTACGGTGCTCGTAGCTCAAAGAGGATGAAAGCGGACCGACCGCGGAGGAAATGCGAGCGTCTAGTAAAAACGAAGACGCAAAAATAATGTAAATGAATAAATAATGTAAAAATAATGTAAATGTGCAATGTAGATACATTGAAATTCTTGCGCTTCTGTTGTATTCAATTAGTAATCATTTAGTAAAATAATACCACCTTTATCTTAAGGGAAGGTTTTCTTGTCGCTGCAATGCACTCCATTCATCTTTATTTTTATATTTATTCAAGAAATATTTCACCGTTCCAAAGTAATAGATATTACGTTTATACACAGCCAATTAAGATTCCCTAATTTGAATTACCTACGTGCAATAAAATATTAATCCCTGTGTCCCGGTCCAATCCAAATTTTCGACAGATTTCATTAATATTTAATACATTTTTTTTAATTCTGCTGATATTTGCTGATATTGAAGGTTTCTTTAAAGTTACTTTGATTACTGGTCTCTTTCGCTAGCACCCTTTCCACGGGCAACACATTAGATTTAAAGGCCCCACCCCATCCAACTATTCCATACTGTAAAATTGACTAGGCAAACTCAAATACACAGTTTTCAACATGGTTATTGTTAGGATATTTCCAAGTCTTGCAAAGAGGTATATCACTTTTCTCAGCCTCGTGATTTTACAAATTATTTGTTTTTCACTTTAAATTACCGTCAACTACGATTCCCAAGTACTTGATACTGTTTTTACCAGACAAAAAAGCCGGCTAATGAACCAGAAGAAATATAAAACATTACTCATAATATGACAAAAAATACGACTCACCCATTATCGAGTTTGAAAAGTGCACGCGGTGCCGTGTTTGTGCTTGTACGTCAGTAGGTTCGACTGTTCGATTTTAAGGGATAATTTGTGCGCAAGTTTAGTGTCTCTGTTAATTTAGTCGCATTAAACATGTGCAAAACGAACGAGGAAGCAGCCGCATACATTAACCCACAAAAGCCGCACTGTTTGTCGTGCGGCGAGTCGTTCGCGGAAATTCACGCTGGATGCAGATGGTCGGCTGCTGTGCCCGGTACGCGACGCAGTTCCGACACTGACTGGTGCGGCCTGTTCCACTCAAAATATAATGAATCGACACATAACATCTATCGGCGGCTCCCGTGATTCGCTGGTGGACACTTTTATATAAGAACATTGTTTTAAGAGTATTTAGTATCATTGTAGACACCAGCGAGAACATGCATTGTGGTAAAAATAACATTCAATGTAGGGATGCTACAGTTTCGTCTCTGTGAGACATCTATAATATACATTAATTGATTAGGGATGCTATGATACGTGCGTCTTAGGGCCGGTTGCATCATCTTGGTTTATAGCAATCTTTCGTTTAAACCATCGATTTTTGCGTTTTTCAAACAACCTGTTTTCGTAAAAAAAATATTGCTATAAACTAAGTTGATGCAACCGGCACTTGGGCCCGGATGCACCAGGTTAGATTAAAGTAAAAGTGTTTAAAGCACAAATTTTCGCGTTCTCCACCAATCAAACAACCCGTTTCCGAAAAAAGCTACGCTTTAATCGAACTTTTTCTTTAAACCAAGTTGATATAACAGGCCCTTGGACATGTGACATATTCTTTTTCATCTCACGATTATTTTTATTTGTTTGAGTAATGGTAGATTTATTTTTATCTTTTTTTTTCAAAATAACGCAAAAATAATGAATTTAAAAGCAAATGAAAAAAATCGATTATAAAAAGTAAGTGCCGGTTGATTAAGGCAGGATTCTACTTTGGGCGATCGAAAAAATTATTACTATTTTTAAGATTTTTTTATATAAATAAAGATATTGATGTAGGCTTAATACATTATATAGGCTTAATACAATACTTAATACATACAAATACACACTTGTAATACTCTAAAAAATATTATATATTTTATGCACTTTTAACACACAAAAATACTATTCGAATAGTATAACTGAATTTTTTTAGGTTCACTATCAGCCGACTGAAATATAATTTTTAATGTAAATGCAAAAATAACAAAATGGCGGCGAAAAAATAGGGAGAAAAAAATGCATGTTTTTCACTGCTTTTTGCCAAAAAAAATTAGTTAATATCCAAATTTTCAAATAATTCTAGTTCAGTCGGTTGCTGGTGATAAATTGAACCTAAATTCAAAAAAAAAAACTGTTTTAAATGGCACATTTTTGAAATTTCAACACCAGCGCAGACCCACCTATTAATCGAGGTGTTGTATTCAAATGATGTTTTTGTATGTTAAAAGTGCATAATATAATTAGTTTTTTTAAATGTATTTATTAAGCCTAATAAATCCTAAATCAATATCTTTACTCATAATCTCATAAAAAAAAATCATAATAAAAATAGCCTTTTTTTTCCAGAGTAGAATCGTGCCTTAATCATTGATAATTGTAATAATTAAGCGAAAGTCATACAAAGCGGATTGTTTGATTGCTTATTTCTTAACTATTAAAACGTTTGAACGCGAACACTATGATGTGGCCTTCCTGCTTTCGCGTTTCCTCCTTTTCATTATTATCACTAAGAATCGTATCGATTAACGGTTCCCTTTAAATTTCCCATTCTTAGCACAACGCCGGCCCAGCTAGTGTCACAGAGATTGGCTTATAGCCTCGTTCTTGTACATTCTGTCCTCAGTTATTACTTTTACGTTTTCCTTTTGTGATGACTTTTAAATGTAAAACATCGGTGTCCTAACGTAGTTTAGTTAGTAGTTACCTGTTGTCCTGGAAATTTGCTTTCAATCTCGGAGACCGCCGCCGATGTCGTAATCGCGAACGTGTAATACGAAATGGCGGACCGTGACGAATTGGGGGATTCCCCGGCCGCGAGCCGTTGCCAGGCTGTATCGTCGTGCGGCCTGTCGCTGCTCGCGTATTGGCCATTCAGCGCGGGTGCTGGGTAAAAATATCGCTGAATAAGGCGATCACGTAATGCGACGGTGGGCGGGTCTGTAAAGAAACAACATTTGGGTCTATTCTCACCGGCTTGCGTTATATTAACAATCGTGTGTTGACCGCGCCTACCTACTGTAGACTTCGTCAATTTTGGCGTAAAGGTACTGATACACATGCTCGTAGTGGCGCGTGAGCGTGCGCAGTATTGAGCTTCTTGAGCTATTGCTACTTACTGGCATGTGTGTACGCACATTGCTAGCAATGAGCGTGCTCATTACTAGCACGCTCAAAAATCAACCGCCGCGCTGTGGTTGGTTTATGAGCTCGCTAATTTGTTTTGCGGGTGGAAGGGGTATATTTTGAGCGTGGATGAACAGGCTCGCTTATGAGCATGCTAATTTCATTCGCGGCTCAATGCGATCTTCTCAGTCCGCGACAGATGAAACAAATATTGCCCGTTGGGGGAGATGACAAAACTTTACTTTTCGTCACTTATTATAGGAATCACGAATTTCTGTGGAATACTCGGTCGCCGCTATGTAAAAATAATATAGCGAGACAACAAATAATGTTTATGAAACTTTATTAAAATACATGAATGATTCAAATTTTACAATAAAAATTATAAAAACTCAAAAATCCTAAATGTGCGGATGGAAACTCGGGAATCGTTTTGTTTTATTGGTTCTCTTGAATTTCCTGTTTAAGTTTCCATTGTTCCGGAGTTTCAGTGCGTGCTATTCGCAGCATGCGCCACATTCAAAGGCACGTTTCTTTCTTTCCTTTTTAGGGTCCATGTTCGACCTGATAATTTTTAATTTTTTTTTATTTATTTATTTATTTCTATTTAATTTAAATATAAAATTTTGGTTGGACTGCCTGTCTCACTAGAAATATCTGTGTTAAGACAGGGATAGTTTACAATAGTGTGTTGATACAAAACATAGAATGTAGATATATAGTAATAAAATAATTATTTGTATTTGATGAAGTGTTGTATATTAAAGCAACATAATAAAGTGATTAAATAACCCTAGAGATAATGGATGATAATAATTTAAACAAATAACTAACTCGGTATTCATAACGTTGTTTGTAAAACATACACCTACGAATGTGGATACGTATTGTGCAAAAGAAAATCGCTATAATTTAAAAGCTTATAAATAAAACTGATATAAAAAATAACAATTTATATTATTTATTATCAATTTAAGGACACAAGTGGTATTATTCACAGTGAATCATTTACAAATGAGCGAGGTGTGGGTGTTTGCAATTCAACGGAAAGAAAATATTTATATCACTTGTTACGCTTAACAGTCATCTTGTTATTATTAATTGTTGCTAAAGGCTCGCCAGGCAATACGAAGAGAAGCGAATGTAAGTTTATTTTACAATTGAAACATAAAGACGAATTATTGAAAAAGAAATATACCTATTATTTCAAATTAGAAAACGACACAATAGGTTTCCATGTTTCCGCAGTACGAGGAATTTTCTCTTTTCAACACGTCATTTTACATGGTTACCTTATTCCCGCGATAAATTAATGTTCTTCGCTGATTCTATCTCGCGAGAACACTCGAGCTTAGTTCTAGTATCGCTGTAATACGTAATTTCTTGCAGAAATTCAATGTAGCCGTTGTTCTGGCGTTGTAAATTTCTATTCGCGGCCATCATTCACACTCGACGGTCCGACGTACCGCGATATGACAGTGTGTATTTCGCGCTCAATATGCCCCGTCACGTTTGTGGATATATTTATTCAATATCATTATTCCTGCGGCCTGTCCGCTGTCCGCCGTCCGTCCCGCTTATCTGCCATCTCTGTTGACGCCCTTCGCTTCGAGCCGGGGGGTAAGGAGGCGCACCGAGCCCGTACAGCCTGCCGGCCGAGCTACGAGAACCCACCATCATTGCCTCCGTCGGCGGATGCTTGCATCACTGAATTTGTGATGTTTCCTCAATTCCGAGTGACGTAGTCAAAGAATCCCAGGATCCGCGACTGTGTAGTGAACTCGAGTATTATTAATCTCATTTACAATTTACGTTCATTTTTATCAACTTCAATTATTTATTAAAACCAATCTGAATACCGGAATTCGAACAAAATTCTATTTTTTCCAAGTTTTTCATCATCCTGATGAAGAAAACGGTATTGGTTGCTTTTAAAAATAAAAATAAGTGGTTTTAAAAATGCGTTTATTTTATTATAAATTCGATTAAAAATTACTAATCGCAATATTTTTGTCTTTTGGTTTGAGAAGACAATACTGAAAATGAAAAGATACTTTTTTTAATCTTCTTCTTTTTCTTTTAGTAGATCTGTTGATCTGTGCTACAGAAAACTACGCCTCCTGGGATGACGAGGTCCAAGTATCCCTCCATTTTTTCGGTGGTCTTCTCGGTAGGCGTCTTCCAGAGGAGATTTCATTCTCTGCTGTATGCACGAATCTGTCACTGTCCATTCTGGCTACGTGATCCCACCAGAATCTCTTCATCGTACTACGTCCTCTATTTTGCAAGTTTTCCTTATGTCTTCATTTCAGACACGGTCACGTAGAGTTTTTCCAGTAATGGGTGCGCACAGTGTCAGCCCGCGTTTCTACAGCGTGTGTCATAATACGTCTTGTATATTTTGACCTTATTTTCAATATCCATATTTTGGTTTTTCCAGATCAAAGTCGTGAGACAACGTGATACAGTAGCCGGCAAACATCTTGAAATTTTACGGCGTAGTGGGGAAGTTTGCGCATGTACCTTTCCACTGACGAGACCCACATTTTGTCTTCTGCGCTTTCCCCCACTTCGCCAAAAAATTTCAAGAAGTTTGCCGGCAACTGTACCTTGGATGCTCTGTCAACTTGCTCTCTGACTTCGGTATACAAATCGCTATCACTACTATATATTTTTTTTAATATTAATTCAAAAACATTGTTAAAAATAATTAACAGTGGTTTTCACGGCTGATGTGTTGTGATTATGAACCCTGTAATAGGATCCGAGACATCGGCTAAAAACGTCGTAGAACTACGGTAGAATATCACAGAAAACTCAAACCAGAAGATTTTGAACGACCGTACATTTTTTACAGTTTTTCTGAATTGGTATTAAAAATATAAGCATCTCCTCATTTTCAGTATTGCCGTCGCGTCACGCGCTAATTGGAAAGCGATCGACTTTGAGTAGTTCGGCCGCTCGCGTGGGGCAGTGTATGATGCAGGGTTATCGGCTTTCTGCTTTCGTCTCAACTTGTTCTCCCGCGCTCCTATACCATTGTTTCGCTTTATCTGCGGCTGATTTGCATAGTTATTAGTTCAGGGAACTCGGTGCGCGAGTGTCGGGATGTGGCGCATACCGTCCATCATAATACCTCGCGGTGTATTTATATCTCGGTGGTGTTTCTCTAACCAGGAATCCAGCCGTTGCGCGGAGTCTTCAATAATGATAACCACACACTTCACTGAAGACTCTTCAGTCGAGTGCTGTTACAATGCCTATGAACTCCCGGCTTTTGGAGACTATATTTTTCCTCTATTTGAGCTCGTTTGAGAACGATGTGATTCCAAAGCTGTCGCGGATTATCTGTTACCAACGATGCTGCCGTTAAAGGTTTGTCGAGGTTTTTCAAGCGCCCAAAGTAGAATCCTGTCTAAATGTGCTAGCCGCTACTGGATCTGAGGATACGTGTATCTCATTCTAATGATTAATATATCCTATATATTAATATATCCTCACAGAAAATCTTCCAAAGGGTAAGCTGCGATGCGATGATGAGAATCTCCATCATCCCGTTCCGCAAGCTGAATTCAGTACTTAAGCTCGAAGGGTTGTGAAATGCGAAGCCGCTTCATCCCCATAAAGGACTGAAAATATAAGGATCTTTCAATAGACGTGTGTTATATTTTCGAGTTTTTCTTTCATTATTCATCATTCATTGCACATTAGCCGGTGAATCGACTATCCGGGCAAATTAATTCCTCAACATCTTCGGATAACAGGGAGCGTACGATAATTTCAATCCATAAATTTCAAATGGGCGTTATTTTTCTTTCAAATTCGACAATAATATTACATATACAGGGTGTAACAGAATTAGATCAGCTTGTCGCTTATTTGTAACCTAAGTTCCGTATACGTGTAAGTAACCTATATTCGTACGAGTGTTGATTCGAGATTAACTCTACCAATTTGCACTTGGGCCCTCGACTTCATTTGATGTGGGAAACCTCACAGGCGTTTCCGAGAATTACCACTTTCTGAATAGAGCAAGATTTAATAAGTGAACATTGTGTCTTAATTAACTCGCTTCATCAAAAACGACGCCGGAAGTCGTTAAATTGACGAATGTCATTGAACGCCCACAGTTTCCAGGATTCGCCGAGCCCGTTGGTCGGAAGCTCTTTGTGGCTTTTGGCTTTTTCAACAACGGCGGAATTCATAGAACTGTTCGGCATTTGGCTTCACATTTTATTATTAGGTCCTTACATATGAAATTGACGTTTAGTATGGGAGGAACATAAAGTCGATTTTTTTTTATTATAATATATTTATTTAATCAAAGTATGTACCATTGCTATCTATGCACTTTTGCCATCTCATAGGTAGTTCATCGATCCCTTTCCTAAAAAAACTATTCGGAAGGGAATCAATAAAATCTTTGAAGGCGGTTTGGACTGCCCCATCGGAGTTGAATTTTTTCCTTTGCAAGAAGTTATCCAAATTTCGAAAAAAATGGTAATCTGTTGGGGCAAGGTCCGGAGAGTACGGTGGATGTCTTAGACATTCCAATTGAAGCTCCTCTAATTTGGTAGCCGTCTGTTGTGCAGTGTGTGGTCTAGCGTTATCATGAAGCAGCAGTGGCCTAGAGCGATTAACCAGCCTCGGTTGTTTAGCAGCTAGCTTTTCCATCATGGTTTGCAGTTGCTGACAATAGACATCTGCCGTAATCGTCTGGCCAGATTTAAGAAAGCTGTAGTGAACGACACCAGCACTAGTCCACCAAACGCTCACAAGTAACTCGCGTTTGTTGATTTGCTTCACTCAATTCGTGAGGTACCCACCTTTCAAGCTTTTTCACCTTACCAATTTGCTTCAAGTGGATTAAAACAGTTTTATCACTAACACCGCAGCCTGCAGCTAACTCGGATGTGGTTTGCGATGGATCCGCTTCCACAATAGCCTTCAATTCTTCATTATCAACTTTGGTCTCCGGCCGTCCACGGGGCTTGTTCTGCAGGTCGAAATTTCCAGAACGAAAACGTTGGAACCAAAAACGCACTGTGTTTTCTTTTGCGGCACCGTCGCCATACACATCATTAATCCTTCGAGCCGTTTCTGCAGCACTGGTGCCACGGTGGAACTCGTACTCGTAAATAACGCGATATTTCAAGTTTTTCATTTTGTAAACTGAGTGACGCAAAGAAAAAAACAATTGAGGAAAAAACAAATGAATTATAATTTTCAAAACACAAATACATGAGTAAATAGCTGTAAAAATTTGGATTTGGAATTCCTAACCAAAGAGAAGATATTTGAGATCAAATTTGCCAGTACGGTAAAACGTCAATTTCATATGTAAGGACCTAATATATAAACACACAGACAGGACTGCGAGCCTTACCCCACTGACCGCATCCTGGAGTCGCGGAACCTGCGCCGCCCGGTGACTCAGGAGTGTTTGTCTGTGCCGGCTGATGGGAATTTTATAATGCCTCGTCTAATTCCATTTTTGATCCAGTCGATGATAAACGTAGCCCCATGATGGTATCGACAGCTCAAATAATGTTTCTACGATTATTTTATGATTGCATACAGGTATGACTATCTAATCTTCATGGATATGTTTACACATGACCTCATTTCCGGATGCTTCATTTCGATTTCGCCCTGTACGAAAATATTATTTTTCTAAAGTATTTGTTATAATTAATATCGTACATTTGTTTTATAGATGCAATCATTCATAGATTCAACATCAAACATAATTATTATCCCGATGAAATGCTTCTTAAGAAGATTGGTATAAAATATGTAAAGTTTACGTAATTTCTCGTACGTATGTATTTTTTGTTGCTTTTTCAGTGGGCTTACAACGGTCGTTCAACATTTTTACCCGGTTATGACTTTGACCCATAGTGGCGAGTCCAAATCATGATTATAATTATGAGTTTCTAGGTAGAAAACATTTTTTTGAGATTATTATGAATCACGTTATTATTGACGATTCTGTCCTATTAATTGTTCTTCTGAAAATAAATGATTACGTCGTTTCGTTGGCATCCATGGCAAAAAATTGATCTTTTTTAAATTTTCAAGTAGCACTCGTATTTGTATTCTTAGAGAAAAATATCTTCGTATGGGACAAATCATCACTCCTCTCCAGGCGAGTGCTGATCGGCTGCGCGGTGGTCTCCGGATCTATTTGCACAGTGATAAAATCATCAAATAGCCCCGGGAACATATGGGAGCAGTGACGTAAATTCCCTGCGGGTTCTCGGACACGCGCGTGTACGCTGGTTTTGATCATGTTTACATTATTTCTGAAATGTGTCTTCAAAGAGCTACTTAGCGCTGTTAACTTTGAAGGATTGATGAATCCGTTTTTTATGATTCTCGTCATCCACGAGTTTTATTTTTTAGGAATTAATACGCAAAATTAGAACTTATCTCGAAAGTCGCTCACAGCTAATTATCGTGGAAAAGTTCATTTATAGTTCATTCTCAGTACGACGCAAGCCACGTTCATATCATGGACCGCAAAATAAATTAACGTCAGGTAGTTTCCTGGCCTCTACTTGTTACCCAGATTTGGACAGACGTCCACGAGACGCGTCCCATTTTTTTAAAGATGCGAAATTAGGTGTTATTCTAAACATGGTAGTTCATTTTTTTATATTTTATAGCTAGGTAGTTTTTTATTGGAAATCTGGCATGATACACGATCGACTCATAAAGCT
The DNA here is from genome assembly GCA_016648135.1 of Agrypnia vestita. Taxonomy (NCBI): domain Eukaryota; kingdom Metazoa; phylum Arthropoda; class Insecta; order Trichoptera; family Phryganeidae; genus Agrypnia; species Agrypnia vestita. The sequence continues at coordinate 1,461 of JADDOH010009107.1, read as the reverse complement.
AGTTCTGGTATTAGATGTGGAAATTTATTTGGACCCAGTTTACAGTCTAAAATATGCTTAAATCTTAAATTTCAACAATCGAAGAGCGTGTCTGAGAAGACGTATGAACGTGCTTGAAGTGAAAGTGGTGTGCTGGGATAGAAGAGTGCGGTGTACTATACTATCTGCCTAACCCCGCTGAAACGATGCGGTGGTTAGTAGATATGAATAAATCAAATTAAAGTATGCATGTTAAATATGAAGTACAAATCTGTTTTTCCATGTGGGAGAGTGCTTCATTAAGATGATGGTCCAGAATCTGTCCGGTCGCAGTCGGATTCGCCGTCGATCAACGAATCTCTGACGTACAGATGCCAGATGTTGGAGTCGAGAGCAGATCCACTGGAGACTTGAGAGCGCGGTCGGCCGCGTCTGGCGTATCATTCCCAGCATATAATAATGTGAAAGTAAAAGCGATCGGAAGTAAGTACCTGTTTAGCCACAAGACGCGGCCCGTTACGCGAGGTCGAGTTACGAACGAAAGCGTTACCGTATATACCTGTAGGGTTCTGTCACCTGCGCAGTGTGACCTCAACGACCTGATGATGTTCCGAGGGAGTCAATCTTAATAATCATTAATTCTTGGTCTCGATGTTCATTTCAATACTATCGAGCTTTGCCACGTTCTGGGAACTCGTGGCGCCTAGCTACGCTCGACTTGCTCCTTTTGACCTCGAAGGATCACCGCTATTTAGAATACTGGATCTATTAAACGAATCTTCCTTACGGAAAGCGTGCCAATATTCTTCTTTATTTTGTCAAAATGAATTTTTACAACTACTGCAACCACGACAGCAATTACAACTTATCGGCGTACAAAAGAAGTCGTCTCTCGTGAAAATAACTTTTCTGGAGGTTGTCGTTTATTCCACTCGGGGAGAGTGCCTTTCACTAAACAGGTTTTATGGGCAAATCGGTCTTGCGTATGCGAAATTATCACTTTCCTTGATTTTGCTCAGCAAATATAAAGCTCCTCTGGTCTTTGTATCATACATTTTCATATTCGTACACATTATCCATATTTTTTCGTTTTCCAAATAGTGGTAAATAATAGAAAATAATTTATGTCAGGAACAAGAAAGATGCGGCGTGTCTCTATTTCTCTGATTTAATTTGTTCGATGCTTAAGGGTCACGCGTCACAATTAGAACCCTGCGCTTTTTTTTCAAATGTTGTCGGTGGAATGAAATAATCGTTAATTTTATTCTTGGGGTGGCGTAAACCGGCGATTGTGAAATGTTTTATCAATTCAACCCGTCTGGTCTTTACATCTTTACGTGTGAAAACCCGATGGCGGATAAGCTCAAACAGCGTACTCATTTCTCTGCATAAAAAATAAATAGCTCTTATATAAATCCACTCGTAAATGTCGCGCACAACTTGACTATCTGAAATCTGGAACATTCCTCCCGCTCGCTTCGC
>JADDOH010009106.1:0-43969 GCA_016648135.1 Agrypnia vestita | reverse complement strand
TTTATTTAATCAAAGTATGTACCATTGCTATCTATGCACTTTTGCCATTTCATAGGTAGTTCATCGATCCCTTTACTAAAAAAACCATTCGGACGGGAATCAATAAAATCTTTGAAGGCGGTTTGGACTGCCCATCGGAGTTGAATTTTTTCCTTTGCAAGAAGTTATCCAAATTTCGAAAAAAATGGTAATCTGTTGGGGCAAGGTCCGGAGAGTACGGTGGATGTCTTAGACATTCCAATTGAAGCTCCTCTAATTTGGTAGCCGTCTGTTGTGCAGTGTGTGGTCTAGCGTTATCATGAAGCAGCAGTGGCCTAGAGCGATTAACCAGCCTCGGTTGTTTAGCAGCTATCTTTTCCATCATGGTTTGCAGTTGCTGACAATAGACATCTGCCGTAATCATATGGCCAGATTTAAGATTTAAATCCCTTCATTATTGTGCTGGTTGAGTAATGCAACGCAGCAGTCAACGCGCGTTTGTTGATTTGCTTCACTCAATTCGTGAGGTACCCACCTTTCAAGCTTTTTCACCTTACCAATTTGCTTCAAGTGGATTAAAACAGTTTTATCACTAACACCGCAGCCTGCAGCTAACTCGGATGTGGTTTGCGATGGATCCGCTTCCACAATAGCCTTCAATTCTTCATTATCAACTTTGGTCTCCGGCCGTCCACGGGGCTTGTTCTGCAGGTCGAAATTTCCAGAACGAAAACGTTGGAACCAAAAACGCACCGTGTTTTCTTTAGCGGCACCGTCGCCATACACATCATTAATCCTTCGAGCCGTTTCTGCAGCACTGGTGCCACGGTGGAACTCGTACTCATAAATAACGCGATATTTCAAGTTTTTCATTTTGTAAACTGAGTGACGCAAAGAAAAAAACAATTGAGGAAAAAACAAATGAATTATAATTTTCAAAACACAAATACATGAGTAAATAGCTGTATAAATTTGGATTTGGAATTCCTAACCAAAGAGAAGATATTTGAGATCAAATTTGCCAGTACGGCAAAACATCAATTTCATATGTAAGGACCTAATATTATAAAAGTACCTACATATGAAGAAAGATAAAATATTAATTCCACACTATAAGAGATGGTATAAAAATGTTAATTAAATATAAAAAACGTTATTTCCAAAGATGTTGAGCTTAAAATATAAAACATATTCATCATCAAAGCATGTTTTGCTCCCATATTTTACGACTTTAATGTGTTTCGTGCCAACAAAGTTTTCTGTCTCTGATCACCTTTATGTTTTTAAAATAAGTGTACACAATATCAGTCAACGCCCATGAAAATAACTCAATCAACACTTACGCCGGAAGAGCGTAAAAATTACTTAATTTCGTAGTTTGTATATAAATCACGTAAAAGATATTCAGATCATGTTTTATAAGATAATCTTTAAGGGTCAAATTTATGGGCAATCAAATCGGAATTGCCTCTGAAATATAATGGCAGCCTTGAAAAAAAAATATTTGAGAAATATTGCCGTTTATTAAACTGTCGTAGTTTATGAATTGTTATCAATAAATTATACATATTTATAAGTACTTAAATAAATATTAACGTCTTCAATAACTGAAAAATGACTTTATGGTAATATAATTTATATAATTAACAAGAAAACACTTTAAAATAAATAATAATGTATTGAAATATAAACATGTTTCGGGGCAAATAGAAAAAATATTTTTTATGTATATATTTTTCTTACTATCTGTGTATTGCATTCTGTTGTTTAAATTTTCGCTGTTAAAATCAAAATCTTTAATGTAAATTGTGAAGTACGTATTGTGATTTGAATTAAATTTGTATGCATCGGTCAAAGCTCACAGCATAAACAAAATTTTTGGTGGGCTACCATAATCAGTACAGCGATATTTTTAAAAGTTTATTTTTGTAGCTTATGGTATTTCTTTTCACTCTTTTTCATTTATTATAACTTTTTAAATTTTTTTTTTTGTATTTTGTTTTTCTTATGCTTCTGCTTTGATATTACTTGCTTTTTACTTTTAGATTTATAATATATTTATTTGTATATATTTGTATTTGTATTTTAAGTATTTGCTTTCCACTTTATGTAATTATTATTTTTATATGTTATTGTTTTTTTCTTTAAAATATCCATTCTATAAATGAAAATTTTTGACCTTTTTACCTTTTACCTTTGACCTTGGTACCTTTTTGATTGTAAAAGCTCTGTAGGGCGTTAATAAATAAATAAAATAAAAGTAAATTGTGTTAATTCTACTCTACCTCATGCACGATTAGTTTTTTGTCCTTTTGATATGCAGGTTCAATTCAATAAACTTAACAAACACACATTAAAAATTGAAAATAAAGCATCCAGTCTTCGCTAAACTAGTCTTTTTCATTATACAATAATTTAACTTCCCATATATCGTGATGAAGGATTTTTAAATCAAAAATGTTAAAAATTTGAGATTAAGGTTTTATTAGTTCTTAATAGAAGTGCATTGAAGATGATTGAAAATATTTCTTCTGTAACAATCTCTTCATTATACATATACATTTTTATTAATCCAAAGACAAATACAAATTCTCGAAATAATTTCATATTCATCATCTTTTGTGATGGTAAGAACCAAATATTTCACTATGAACTAGTTATCCTTGCTTCATCTTCTTCCGGTTGGTGCTTTAAGGGATCCAGACGTCTGTCAACAAAAGATCTTGACAAGGGAAATTGTCGAAAGAGGCGAGTCAAACATTTCCATCAAGTCCATAGTGGCTCCAGCCTAGAAATGGAAGGTAAACTCGATTACGTTGCATACTTCTTGTGATTTTTAGAGTACGTATTATTACGTGAGCTTTGTAGATTAAGCACTGCCAATTTGAGGTTAATTTTACTTAGGTTATACTAGTAAAATAATTTTAAAAAAACAATGGAAATTAATTAAGTTTTAATTGATTACCATAAAAATTCACCGAACACGAGTTAAATTTAAATACCGTTCATAATTATATAAATGAATGTCCTCCAAATATTTCACACACTTATTATTGAGCTGTTCCTTTATTCGCACTAATTAACGCCGTCTCTATTGCTTAGATCTTTTCTGATAAACTCCGTTCAATATTCGCTTGTAGAAACTATTTGCCCCAGTATCCTTTATTCACTTATGCTAGTCACTTACTTATATCGAGTGTTGTAATATCATGAATCCCTGATCATTCCGGTTCGCTCGGTAGTATGATGGAGATGTTGTCTTATTAACGTCATAAACTGAATCGCCTGAGCCTGCGTCGCGTTGTTACTCCTTATATAGCAAAAATTTCTTCAAAAGGTTTATTTTAGAGGTAGCGAGAAACATGTGAAACGTTCTAGATTATTCTGACGTGTGTTTTACTATGAAATGGAAAGTCGTAGAATTCTCTAGAGAGATAACGTGGTCACGTATGAGTGACCCCGGATTGCGTGTGTAACAGTCTGTGGTTCTGGTTGACTGAGCGGCATTGCGTGCCTTTTTTCAGCACTCAGTAGGTACGTAGTCTCGCTACAGTATTTTTGTACGAAAAATGCGTTTGGGTTTCATAATATATTTAAATGGATTTTTTATAGCTTCAAATTTTGTGAAACGAAAGCTGAATCTCTATTCATGTTGTTATTTCATATGAAAACTCCAAGGAAATAAGGTGCTAAGTCACATTTTGTATCTTTCTGATGAAACAACATTAAAATTTTACAGAATTTATTAGTGCAAATTTTCTTTCTGCTAGGCAAAAGTAATAATGAACAATTGACATTTAATTGAAAAGTTAATTATAACAAAAAAAATATGAGTCTAATGTCTAAATAAGATGTCCATAAAAATATTTGTTTCTATCTTTAATTTCTAAAAATTTGCTTTTTCTTTCATTTTGATTTTTAAAAATGTATTATTATAATTTGGTCTATTTTTAATATTTTATGTAAATCATTTTTATTTGAGATTTTTTAAACTGATGATATTTTTTATAATAAACTGTTACATTATGGAATAAATATCTGATCTTCATATTACAGAATACGAGTATACTCAAGATTAACTTCATAAAAATTATGTTTAGTTTAAGAAAGGACACTTTTTTATTAAATTCAAACTAAACTATTGTATACAGCTTCTTTGTTGTAAAAATCGCTTGTGTTTTAAAAATCGACTAACTTATCAATGGATGGATTCTAGCCATAAAACTTAGCATTATACCATCCGGGGAGTCTGAATGAAATTTATTTTCCCAAATAAAAGTATTCAATCATTTTTCATAACCAAATTATAAGTTTCTGACAACTAATTGGAGCAATAATATTATAGGTGTATATGTATACGGATATAATTACTTTATTTTGTAGAACTTTACCGAATAGGTAATGAAGGTCTTTTCAAAGTTTGTAAGTACTCGATGTTATAAAATACTATTTTTTAATTATTATTACGTGATATGTCGTTAAATTTTCAATAATTTCAAAAGTATATGTAATGTCACGGGAAATAATAATAACGACTTGCCTTGCGTGATCGTGGAACATATGCCGCGCGCTTATTGTGTGTCGCACTCTAATTATATTGAGTTTAATTTCCAGCAATTTAAGGATTTAACGACAAACAGACGGATGGACAACGAAATTATTTAATTTGATAAACTGAGATTAGTTTTATGTAAGTAATAAACAATTTAAACCTAATAAAATGAGAAAAAATCCATTTCGTATTGCCTTGCATCGGGTCTACAATATATTTGGTGCTCTTTTTTCAAATTGAAATAAATATAATTTGTTGGAACAGAAAAAAATCATATCCATGCCGTTGTATTGAAAAGACTAAATGCATAATCCATAAACTTTTTAGGGAACAATAAATTTATTTGCATTACCATTAATCAGGCGCGTGCTGTGGGAACATTTAAACATTTTACATAAACATGTATTGAGGAAAATATATCGACATTGAATATTAATGTGACAGAATATTAAAAAATAATTAAATCTAAATGATATGGAAACATTTTGCAAATTTGTTCTGGTGTAAGTCTGTTCAAATGGCAAACCAAACTGATCACAAATCAGCTATCAGCTGTCTAAAAACATACCTAAAAATAATATATTTAACAAAAATGACATAAAATTATCTTTCCAATAAAGCTTAATACCGTGGCCATTGCTACGATTCTTATGTGATTTATTTCATTTCATTGTTCTATACCTGTAACGTTATATTTCCCTTGAAACATTTTTAATTAATCATTAAAATATATTGAGAGGTGAATAAAATAATAATCTAAAGGGAGACCATAAAAGTCTAGAAGATTAAACGTTTTGAAATTTACAGTCAGCCAAAAAATTACTACTCGTCTAAGAAACTACCCACGAAAAATGTGGCATATCTTTTAACACCGTCAGGGTAGTAAATAACGGTGATAAGTGTCAGGACCTTTAGCCCCTTTCCACCCTTGCGACTATGCCCTTTTCTGATTGGCTGAAATCCACCAATCATCAATCACCGTAGACGGACGAAGGTTGTCATTAGTACGGAATAAAATGAGGTAGCGATGTGGTGAAACTTAGTGCGGAGGAGTTTTATTATTTCTTCACATTTTTTGTGGAGTTGTGATGAATTATTTTTGCTGTGACATTATGAAAAAAAATTCAAAGGGGATTAGTGTTTTTGTATACAGGCTTTTGATACCGGAAATTCAGAACTCAAAACGGTCGTGACTAAGCAGTGTGTGGTGGTTTGGGGTGTATAAAGTTTTGTTTGGAAAATGACCAAAATATTTATTATTTATATGACAGCTAGCAATGTTTCATGGCCTTTGTCTGCAGTATTTTTGAATCGGTTGTAACATCATTTTTTACGAATCTTAGTAAATTATTGTTGGAGAATGAATGTCTTTATCCTTATTTTATGAATGACGAAGAGATCAACTTTTAAATTAATTAATAGTCTGCTAACAAACATATCTTTCTGAGTAAAGTATATGGATTATAATTCCACATGTTTTAAAAATGGGTTGTAATATAAGTTTATCCGAAGTTTTGATCATTTATATAAAAAAATATAAAGATGAGAATCAATATTATAGAAGCCTGAAAATATAAAAATAGATATATTCCCGATACCACAATATTGCCACAAATATATATTAATCTTTAATTTGTATTTGCGCAATATAGCCAAAAAATATACATTAATAGGATATTATTTTAAAAAAATAAAGAAATCTCATTTACCATTGCCGACATCTATATACTGTCTCATGGGAATGACAAGTAGTGTAAGCATAGTGGTTATAAGATTTCAAAAAACTAGGTGGGTAAAAGCCATATATGTTACATGAAAAAAATGATAAATGTGTGGGCGATTTTGGGTAGAATCGTGAACGTGAACGTTACACTTAAGCCAGCCATATTAAAGGTCGTAATCCTTATAAAATTCCCATATAAAAAGCTTCGACTCTGTGACACATCCAAAATTTATCGTAATTAATGATGATCCCTCTGGGGACAAAATTCAGTGATTGTGTTGCTAAAAAACCTAAACATTTTAAAATATTTATAAACTAGATTTTTAATCACAACAGATGTGTCATTAATTTAAAAAGTATATACAGCAAGGGATCAAACTGTGAATCATTTTGTTTGAAAGCATGACAAATAGATGTACAATACTTCTCTTCATAAAAAAATACATCAAAGAGAATCATTTCCTTCATTTGTATCGAATCAGACCAGATGCGTTCAAGAATCGAGAAAAAATGATTAAGTAAATGACAATTATTAGTAGTGAAGATTTTGTTGTTTTGATATTGTCTTTTATAATACTATCTTTGAAACTTTCAGTTGATGTTAGTGGCAGATTTTTCAAATATTTCAAAATTTTACCATTCATTATCTTTAAAGTAACCTGATCCAACATAATTTTTTTGAAGAAAGTTTAAAAATATAGCAGAGTGTATAATATACAGTATAGGGTATAGAGTGTATATAACTGGCCATACACTTCAAAAATTATCTTAGATTATTTTTCCCGTATTTTTTATGCACATGCAATTTTAATGAGCATGTTTTGGGGTTGAAATTTCAAACCTTAATATAATAATACATATAAAATATGAACTGTTTTATGATTGACAAACGACTCTTTGCTGTATGTTAGGGAAGCAGAAGTCGTCGTTCAGTTTTTAAGGCGGTCCACGGCCGCCTCTCCGCGGACCGCCAAAAATATACTATAAATATATACTGGGGCTTAGGAAAGACGAGAAATAATATTGCTTCATTTTTGACGCGTTACAGATAGTATACACGTCATATTAAATAACCCAAAATTTAATATATCCACTCAATTGAAATATAAATGATACTAATAATCTTAAATCAAAAATTTAACGAACTTCCCACACAATCTTACAGCATCCTGCGTCGAAAATTTTATCAAATTCTTACAAAGGTTACAATTTAATTAATATAAAGCATAATATATTTTTAAATTTAAGATTTAACAATTATTGTCTTCAATTATCGAATATGGATTGTAAGTAAAACAAAGATTTGTATGCATATATGTGTGAAACGTTGCTTGAGGTATTTTTTTTATAAAATAAATTTGTACATATTTTCATAGCACAAGCGATAAGCTTATTTTAAAAATATGACACGTATTCCTTATTCGCTTCTTAATTCTCAACATAAAAAAAATATAAAAAATATGCTGTTTTATAAAAATTGTAGGGTGAATGTAAAAAAAATTAAACACGCTGTAAGCTAATAACGACAATTCAACGATATTTTCAACAATGACACATTATATTTATTTTCTTCCCAGTTCTTATCCCATTTTATTGATTAGAATGACACAGGTGTCCATTTGTGTTTTAAAAATCAAACCGTCATATTTCATTGATTAATGGCGTGTAATAAATATAAAAGATTATTTAAAAATTCGTTATAAATTAAAAAAAAAATATATTGAGTTGAGAATATTTCTTTAGATCTCATATTGAAATCAATCGAAAATTTCCCCTTTTCAATTCCTCCTAGTTAGTTTGCTATCTCTCAATATTTGGGGGAGATTCGAGGCGGAACAAGGTAGATAAAGGTCGGGGATCCCCTGACAAAAAAGGAAATCGGAAGGCTGGTGAGAGGGTTGCGACAAGGGGTTAGATTTGGAAGGGTGGCTACAGGCTAACAGGAAATTGGTGAATTTGATATATACGTATATGTACATAAAAATGTGCTTCGAAATAAATTTAATTTATGACAATTTAAGTCTATAATATATGACATTTATGCCTACAGAGAATTGAATTAGGTTCTAATATTATATTTGTCAAAAAAATTATTTATATTATGAAATGAATTAAAAATGGTAATAAAATATGACAACAATTAGGCATTAAAGAGTTAAGGTTGTTATTACGGTCGTTAGACATATTTTACTGTAATTTCGGATATTTTATACGCACCGGTATACATACGGTGCGTATAAAATATCCAAAATTACAGTTAAACAATTAGGCAATAAAATACTACGTCCTACCCGTTGATGCTCAATGTAGTCGATGTTTGGAGCCAAAAGTAGTCACTATACCCAAGGTTTGAGATGTTTGAGATGCTGCTTTACCGAATTATGCTTAAGATCTCCAGGGTTAGCTTTACATGTATTATAAACATATATTAAGATTAAGATGAATTATAGAAGTCTCACAGAGATAAGCTAAGAATATGAGAAACGTGTGTGGAAGTCTCATATACGATGGCTCAGAGCTTACGACCTGTATGAGCTGGCTTAAGTGATCACTCTATACAATGCAATGTTCACCAATTCCATCGTAAGAACTTGCACACGTCAATTTTTAAAATTCTATATTCGTTCAAATCTCAGAATCTTTGATTCATTTGAATGGATTATGCTATAAACATCTGTAGTCTTTTTTCATGTAGTACATCTAGTTGGAGTACATAGATTTTCTGGGTATTTCCCTCTGAGGATAAAATCCAGTAACCGTGTTCTTAGAATATAACTACATATAAAAATATTCTCAAAATATATATACTGGTGAATGAAAGAAGTTACAAAAATTGAAAAAAACTTATTTTTAGGCGTATTCTAGTATATGTGTTAAAATAATTCGTAAGAATTTCATGTTTACATTAAAAAGTATTTTCCTTATAACTCCTCTTTGACAAATCATGAATTAAATCATGAAAAAAGACTATAAATGCAAAACTAAAATATACTATGAAGGATTTTAAGTTTTGAACATATTTTATAGAACTTTCAAAATTTGAAAATATTAGGTCCTTACATATGAAATTGAGGTTTTGCCGTACGGGCAAATTTGATCTCAAATATCTTCTCTTTGGTTAGGAATTCCAAATCCAAATTTATACAACTATTTACTCATGTATTTGTGTTTTGAAAATTATAATTCATTTGTTTTTTCCTCAATTGTTTTTTTCTTTGCGTCACTCAGTTTACAAAATGAAAAACTTGAAATATAGCGTTATTTACGAGTACGAGTTCCACCGTGGCACCAGTGCTGCAGAAACGGCTCGAAGGATTAATGATGTGTATGGCGACGGTGCCGCAAAAGAAAACACAGTGCGTTTTTGTTTCCAACGTTTTCGTTCTGGAAATTTCGACCTGCAGAACAAGCCCCGTGGACGGCCGGAGACCAAAGTTGATAATAAAGAATTGAAGGCTATTGTGGAAGCGGATCCATCGCAAACCACATCCGAGTTAGCTGCAGGCTGCGATGTTAGTGATAAAACTGTTTTAATCCACTTGAAGCAAATTGGTAAGGTGAAAAAGCTTGAATGGTGTGTACCTCACGAATTGAGTGAAGCAAATCAACAAACGCGCGTTGACTGCTGCGTTGCATTACTCAACCGGCACAATAATGAAGGGATTTTAAATCGAATCATTACCTGTGATGAAAAGTGGATCCTGTACGATAATCAGAAGCGCTCATCGCACTGGCTGAACCCTGCCTGAACCCTGGCTGAAACCAGCCAAACCATGCCCCAAGCGAAAATTGACTCCAAAAAGTTACTTGTGAGCGTTTGGTGGACTAGTGCTGGTGTCGTTCACTACAGCTTTCTTAAATCTGGCCAGACGATTACGGCAGATGTCTATTGTCAGCAACTGCAAACCATGATGGAAAAGCTAGCTGCTAAACACCGAGGCTGGTTAATCGCTCTAGGCCACTGCTGCTTCATGATAACGCTAGACCACACACTGCACAACAGACGCCTACCAAATTAGAGGAGGTTCAATTGGAATGTCCAAGACATCCACCGTACTCTCCGGACCTTGCCCCAACAGATTACCATTTTTTTCGAAATTTGGATAACTTCTTGCAAAGGAAAAAATTCAACTCCCATGGGGCAGTCCAAACCGCCTTCAAAGATTTTATTGATTCCCGTCCGAATGGTTTTTTTAGTAAAGGGATCGATGAACTACCTATGAGATGGCAAAAGTGCATAGATAGCAATGGTACATACTTTGATTAAATAAATATATTATAATAAAAAAAAATCGGCTTTATGTTCCTCCCATACTAAACGTCAATTTCATATGTAAGGACCTAATATGTGGATGTTCTGATGCAATTGGTGAACGTTGCATTGTGTAGTGTGATCACTTAAGCCAGCTCACAGAGGTTATAAGCCATAGGCCATCGTATAAAAATACTATCACACACGTTTCTCATATTCATAGCTTCCGTATCTGTGAGACTTTTATAATTATCTTTATTAATTTATCATCTCTCCGGGAACAAAATCTAATAACTGCGTTCATAGAACATAGTACAAAAATGTTGTCAGGTATTAAGATATCTGAATCATGAAAACTAGCATAAATTATAAAAAAAAGAATGATGCATACTTCGGATACTTTCTTAGCAAGCAGAACACATAAGTATCATAGTTGCTGATTGATATGCCAAAATTGGCTGAGATTTATATTTTGTACAGAACTTTTCTTTACAAAGTCTCGAAGTGGAACCCTTATTGACATTTATCGAGAAATCACAGCTATGGTGGCTGGGTCATATCTTGCGGATGCCGGCAGATAGACTGCCAATGCGGATATTCCAGGCAAGACCAGACGGCAGAAGACCAAGGAAGGGGCCACCCTAGGGAGAGCTGGCGGAAACAGTTGGAGGACTGACGCGAAGCGAGGTCGCAATTGAATTGGGCTGACGCGGAACCTTCTATGCAGTACAGGGACCCCGACCCAATAGGGTAAGGGACAGAAGAAGAGGAAAAACAGAACTTTACATTTTGTACAGAATAAATTACCATTCTGCAACATAGTCAAATATCTTTGATAGAAGATGATACATAAATAATAAGAAAATCTTTTAATAGGTACCTAATACATTTTTTTTAATCTTGTCAGTTTATTTATCTAGTTTCCTCAGTTTTTTGTTTAAATAAATACTTATATTACCTTTAAGTGCTATGCGGAGCAGACGACCAAGACAAAAATATAAAATTTTGCCTCGTAATTTCCATCCACGAATCGAATGGATATTTTCTTCTTTCCATGCAAATATGAGTTGTACGCTGACATTTTTACGTGAATGAATATAAATGCCAACCTTTGATGAAAAGATCGCTTGCGTGTTGCTCATGTCCGCTTATTGCATCAACGCGAAATTCAGTCAATCTGCTTTGGCCCAATAAGTATTTGGTTATCGATACTTTTTTGTATTTTTAAACATTTTTTTAATTGACAGCACTCGCACTAACAAACTGTTTTCCAGTTTAGTGCGTTTTCTGTTTAAATTCTTTAATTTTATTTGATGTTATATATTTTACATTTTATATTTACGTGAGTAAAAATAGAATACTATACTGACATCTGCCACAAAATGTTCGAACTTTACAGATTTTTATTTTGTTATCCATTTTCTTTAAGCAACAGCTTGTTTTTAAAAGAACAGTATTATATCATGCTGAAATTATTGAAATTTTTACGTACATATAAGGCATGCTTATTAAGCATTATGTTACTCGCTGTTCCTAAAGAGTAAGTATGAACAATTTTGGTCAGATCGTTCGAACGGTATATATTTGCATGGAAAATATGTATATCAGCGGAAGGGGGAAAGGTAAAGGGGGAGATATATATAAGATATATATTTATATATATATATATATAAGAGAGCAAAAAGAGAAAATATAACAGCTTTTATAACCCACCAAGTCCTAAAGAATAAGTACGCAATATTTGGGTCAGATCGGTGAAACGGTGAAGATTTGTATAGCAATCAGACAGACAGACAGACATTGAAATGTATAGGTATGGATGAGTTATGTTCTGTGTATGAATACCTTATTTTTTTTAATTTTTTTTTTTTTTTTTAAATATTAAAAGTTTGTTAACATTAATAATAATAAATAAAGACCTTGCAGAAATTTGAAAGAGTTTTTGTTTGTTGTTGTTGAAAGAGTTGCGAGGTTTTAGGCATTTTATTTGTTTTGTGTTACAGAAAAAGCTTTTCATATATCCAATATATGATATTTTAATGGCAGTCCAAAACTTTTACAGAAAATAATTCGAAATATTAAACAAAAAATTAAAATATGCTTATTTCCATAACTATTGATATAATGACTATAACTAAATTAATTTTGTTTCTGGAATATTTTTGATTCACAATTTGTGTAGAATATACCTGTAGATTTTTTTGGAATATTTTAAACTAAGCTTTTAGATAGGAATCTACCTGTAGATTTTTAGAATATTTTAGACCCAAAATTTAGGTATTAATCTATTTGTAGATTTTTTTAACACTATGAATACTACCTAAAAATGGGATAATGGGCATAGTCTTCAATATAATGTTTAATATCTGTTTATCATGTACCTATTATCCTGTTAGTGTCTCTAATAAATAAAAAAAAATCATAATTATTTTTACAACATACGTTACATACTGAGCCAATTGAATTTTCGTGATGTAATCAGAATTTATTTGATATATAAACTCGTTAAAATATGTATTTATATATGATTCAATTTTTGTCCCATTCTGTAGTGGTCCCGTAAAAATACTACTTTCTTTTTAATTATCGCTACAACAGCCTGTAATGTCCAGTTACTATAGAAAATTACACACAGAAAAAAAACTCGCACACAAAAAAAAACATATCACAAACTAAAAAAAAAAACTGCTTTGTTCCCTCACTGGAAATTGAACCCGAAACCCTCAGTGTGTGAAGCTAGCGTCGTGCCTCGTTTAAATAAAAAAAATCAGTATACAAATAGAAATAAATGTTTTCATAAAAATAGTTATATTTCGTGAAATAAGTCGTTCCCGAGAAATATTTCACCGTTGTTTAGGATTAACTGTAAAAAATACGGTTTTGTGTTTTACATTTATCAAAGACGAAATGCTGTAGGCACCAAAAAATGACAATATATTATAACCTACAATGACGAAAATCACAAACACAAATGATTGTTTTACGAAGAAACATGTACAGATAAAAATAAAAATATCTAAACACGTGTAGCAAGTACAATATATATATTTTTCGTACAGTATTACGAAATATGATTAATCAAAAAATAATCATATTTTGAAAACTCACTTTTCTGACATGTAGTGAACAGAATATTGATAGGCTAACATTTTATAGGAATATAAATAATAATGCACATCGATATTTAGCAAGAACTTATTAAATTATTAATTATAAGTATAATAATAATTATAATAATAATAATTAAATAATAAATTATTAAATTATTAAAACATTTCAAAATCGACTATATGCCTTCCTCTCTTTATTTTTTTACATTTCAACAGGCCAAGAAGCCTAATTTTGTTTTTGTTCGTTCAAAATCATCACTATCAATAATAATAATATTGGGATAGTTGATGAATATATATACCTAGGACACAAGATAAAAATGGACAAAGAGAACCAAACAGCAGAATTGCCAATACGAATAGGAATGAGCTGGGCTGCCTTTGGCAAACTCAAACATATCTTCGAGAATAAATAGATCCCAATTAGCCTAAAAAAAAACGCCTTTGAATCACGCATACTGCCAGTGATGACGTATAGAGTGAAGACTATGGCCCTTACAAAGAAAAGTATAGAAAAAAAGAGATCCATGCTTCGAGTAAGCCTAAGAGATTAGAAATGACCAAATCCGGCGCAGTTGATATCATGGTTCGTGTAGCGAACCTAAAATACTACAAGATGGACTCCCAGAGTTCTGAAATGGAGACCTTGGGATAATAAAAAAGGCATCAGAAGACCTCAAAAGAGATGGGCCGACGATATAGCCGCTGTGGGGGAGAAGAAATGGCTACAATTAGCAAATAATAAGAAAGGATGGAAGGGTATGGAAGAGGCCTGTATCCAGTAGTGAAGAGATGAAGGCTGAAGAAGAAGAAGCCTAATAACTGAAGCGAAACATATCACAAAACACCCAAGCTTGAGTAAATCACATAGATTAACTGTGAACTTACGAGCAATCGAACCTGGAACCCTTTATTTCAGAAGTTTGTGTCATGCCAACTAGGCTGCTAAATGTTATTATGTTTTCGTGAAAAATGTAAAAATTGTTGCCAAGTATATGTTGCCTGGGAAATAGTGAGTGAAAGCGGTTATTTGTTCTTACATTTTCTATAGAAAATATCTCTCGAACGCGCAGAAGAAGGACCGCGAGATGTTTGAAAATTTGTATGAATTAAACGCTTTAAGAAAGAGAAACTTAATAATTTATTTTATAAAATACTTCAAGACAAGATTAAACTAATCAAAGGCTTTGTACAAGTACCTCTAGACAGTTTGAGTTAGTTTTTTATATTATAGGCGATTATAAAGGGTTCTTACTCGAGCTATCAAGAGGTGTTTTATGATTTAATCTTTGAACACGGTGTGTACCCGTGAAATTAAAAATAGTGTTATTTTTTAAGAATGTTTTAAATGTAATTTTTAATTATTATTTGGGTAGACTCACCAATTTATTATTGCTTACTATAACAAAATAATCAAACACCCGCCTTAAAAAAAATTAACATACTGTAAAACCATGCAGCCATGTAATTTTTCATCATTGAAGTCTACATCCTTAATCATTTTAATTTTTATATTTATACTGTCTGATTGATGCGTAAATATTCTCCATGTAAAAAATGTATATTTATACATAAATAAAAATAAAAACAAACAAAAAAAAATATTTTAAATAATTATCTTTCGAGGACCTAGGCACCATCAACGTCAATTACTGCTTTCTATTGGATAGGAAGAGGGTCGATTTCCCGGGCGAAGAGTTTCCAGTGTCCCGGTGGTGCAAGATTCGCCCTCTTGCTCAGTCGCTACAAGATTTTGGTCATCAAAATCCAAATATCGACCCAGATCACTAGCCTTGAACAAACCACTTTCGGCTTACCCTTTTGGTAAACGTTCCTCCGTTGAAAATATCATTTAGATCGCGAAATTACTCAGCAACATTACTAACTCACAAATCACTTCAATCTCTTTCAAAGGGCTACAACATAATGTGGCATCCATACGGTTTTTTTGCGCATTCAAATTTTCTTACCCCTTTAAAGAATTTTATTATGGAAAAATATCATAATATTTAAATTAAAAATAAATGTTCCAAAACCGATAATTAGAAATCAACCCAATAGAATTATTAAAATAAAAATTAAATTAGAATTTTGTTAGGTTAAGGTTTAGTATTTTATTATTCCGGTGAAAGAAATAGGTAAAATGTTTTCTAAAACCAATCAATTTTAATGAATGAATTCGCGTATTAAAGACAGTTAATTATAAATTTGTGGAATATCTCATAAACGAATGACGGCTTAGCTTGTTCTGTAGAAGATTTTTATTAATTTAAAAATTATTGAGAAGATCATTCAAATGCTTTGAGCACGACCAAATTTATATTTTTATATTTCTTTTTTAAGAAATATAATGCAGTGTGAAATTTATTAATAATAAGTATCCATTAGTCTTTTTAGGGGCACGTGTTTCTTGATATTGATGTGGGTTTTGGAGGGTTTAATGATCGATGTGCGTTAGTTGGGCCAACTTAAGTTTCAATTCTGTAACCCGATAATGTTAGATGTATCTAAGGAGGCGAAAACCTAAGTCAGGTGTACAATTTTGTGATGATGAGAGAATAAAATAAACTACCTGCTAGAGCTGATAAATGGGATCCTTTAAATAAATTCTTACTTTTCCAGCGGAGAATATTAGAAAATAAAAAAATTAATGCTGGCATTAATCACTTTCGAAAGAGAAATATTATTGTAGACAAGTAAATTAAAAGTATGGCAGAAGGATATAATATTAATATTGTATGCATAAGATAAAATAAATTGTTTTTTAAAAAGTAAAATTTAAAGTCATTAGACAAGGACGGAAACTCAAATTTTGTAGATTATTAAAACTAATAATGTTTCATTGCATATTATGTATTATTCTTGCATATTCTATTCAATTCTGTTTTAGGTTAAAATACAAATAAATGATTACATACTGATAAAAAGAGCTCGAGTTAGTGGTATAAGGGCCAGTTCTAACGAGAATACTGAGAGGAGAGAAATGAGTTAATTAAACGAGAAGGAACAAATGAAAACCAAAAATCGAATTTTTATTATTTTTTATTTGTTAGTGTACAATTGTTTCTTGCGAAGGGACCATGATCTCTGAAGTATGTTGATATTTTTCAATACAAAAGAGGTGGAAACAAAGTTCATTTTTATTAATTATATTAATAATGTCATCACAAAATTATTTTGCTCTTTTTGATGAAGAAATAACCTTCCAAAAGCAAAAACAGAGTATAATTAAAAAGAAAGATGAAAAAGATTTTATCCCATGTACATGGATTTTTTTAATAAATAAAAATGAAAATATTCTACGCACTTAAAAAAGTACTATTTATGTTAATCAGAATTTAATTTTCGTCAATTGACAGTCCAAAATAAAGATACAGAGACCGCAGACGTGCTTCATGACAATTCAGAATAAAAACAATGATTTTACCATAAATTTAAGGCCAGCGCATATTATAAACCAGAAAGCAAAATAACAGGGGCGGGGTTTGTAAAATGAAACCGGACACTCGGAAATTCGCGCTTAATGTATTCTGTCACAACACTTTTTAATATTCCCCAGATCTCCGCACGCCTCAGCGAACTATCTGCCCGTTGGAATTGAAATAATTACGACTCGTGACAAAGCCATAAACCACTTTAGGAATTTCACCGCCGTTGTTGTGTGAAAACAGCCTCCGCGGTGAAATTCATACGTTCCCCGCCGCACCCCGACCCTGCCTCCCGCCCCTCAAGTTCCGCGCGTAAATCTTTTTCGCTCTTTACGCTTCCACCAGGGGTAGTCAGAGCCACGCGTGACGTCAGATCGACACATTTATATTAAATGAAAATCTCTTTAAGATGCTACGTGTTAGAGGGGTTGAAAACGGGTTGCTTTTATGAACGAGGTAAATAATGTTGGTTAGCGACATATTTGAGGGATGCCATCAAAATTGTGTGCAACGCTGCGTGCAAGCAATCGTGCTTGCAGATTAAAATAGTCGCCTTGTAATCCAGTTGAACCTCATTTCAGGAGTCAACAAGTTAGTTGTACTGCACAAACGTTCAGCTTAGTTTGAAAAAATGAAGACTCTGATGTCTTTATTTTTATTATATTTAATAGGATATTGGATTCTATAAATGATATTGTATTCAATAAAAAATGCATAATTTCAATGAGGTAGTTCCATATATTGAAAAAATTAAGCTTCTGAAAATTTAAGTATACATTTTTCCTGAACTAAAGTCTTAGAACTTAAACGTCTACTAGATATTAGTGACAATTTTCTCATGTCAAGAAATCAAATGTCAGTATTAATCAACAAACGTGCAAATGGAAGACTGTTGCCACATTAACTTAAACTAGAAGAATGAAAGAAGGTACGTTCTTTCTTTCTTTCTTCTTGTATATTTTTCTTACTTAACCTAACATGGTTATTAATTTGTAGGCTCTACTCGGGGGTTGGATAATAATTTTAGAAAAAAAATGTTATTCTCATATAATCATAGATCATGTAAAATATGTTATTATTAATAAAAATTGTCTAAACACTGAGATATCATTTTAAACTTGATGATTTTGTTTTTATAATTTTTAACCTCCTTCTTCTTCAGATTTTATCTCTCCACTACTGGATATAAAGTATCCGAACCTGAATACCACTGCCAAATATCACACCATTCCATCAATTTGTTTTTCATTATTTCTTGTAGCCATTTCTTTTCTCCCACAGCAGTTACATTGGCCCGCCTCTTTTGAGGTCTTCCGAAGCTTATCTTATTCCCCCTAGGCCTCCACTCAAAGACTCTAGAAGTTTATCTTATGGTTCATTCCCATTCGTCATGGTTTTTTTTTCCAATTATTATCTAGTGTTTCAGTGTTGTAAATCTTATGAAGTTATTACCTTCAAAAGATCTTTAAATTCAAAATCTAAATCACTATCGAAAAACTGAAGATGTATGCGGATATTCCTTAACTATGGTCTAATCAACGCCATGCAGTTCTGAGGTTTCCATATTGATTGTAAACTGTATGGGGTGCTTCGTTCGGTGTAATTGAAATCAATATAATCAGAGATGCAATAGCTCTATACATCCTTGCCTATATATTAGATATCTTGATTATTGTAAATGTTCCATATGTATGTTTGTGACAGTCCATATTTTCATGATGAAATAGTACATGAAATACATCGTTATTCCTATATTATTTATCAGCTTTTTTAATCCACGAGATAAAATTATATACAATTTAAGAAATGTTTTTACATGTTTATCAAAAAAGTATTAATGTTTTTAAACCTAATTGAAAAATATGTTTTCAATCATATTTGCACCAAGGCGATATTAGTTCCTTTCACTTGAGATTAAAATAAAATTTAAAAAAAACATAATTAAACATTCATTTATAATATGTAAAAAAAAATATTTTTAAACGGCTTTCTATGTATTATTCTATGTATTTAAGCCACTGTGAAATTCTGTTATTGGTTTGCGCAGATCTTAACCACGCAAGACCAGACTTCTTGTTTCTGAGCATTCCGTTACGCTTTCCAAATGCTACTCGTCCCAAATCTTCTCTTAGGATGATCTGGTAGTCCTTTCCCAAATTTAAAAATTTCTTAGGTAGAAAGAAAGAAGTTGAAAGACTACAATGTTGTTCCTCAAATAATTGTATTTGAATCTTGACTGCGCGGGACATGATTATGTTGATGTTCATTTTGGGAGCGTTGTTGAGACGAATTTCAATGGAGAAATGTTGAAGATCTTTAATATTTTTTTGAATACGTGAATTATTTAATTATTTAGTTTCACACATTATGTTGTGTGGGCTAATACATAATTTCATTTTAATATATATGACATTTCATCTAGTCATTTAAAAGTTGTTACAATACAATTTTTGCACTCCTGTTTAAATCTCCTAACCTTCCTTCTTCTTTCCAGTCGTAAACGCACCTCAATATCAGTGACATATGTTTAGAGAATTGGGTTGCATGAAATGCATGTAATATGTAGGAATAATATGGGAAATGTTAATCCGTCATTAAGTCAGTTTATTACACTAATTTTTTGTAGGTATGTCGCTGAACCTGTTTGGTATTGTGGAAGAAATTTGGAGGACGAATAGATTCAAAATCGAAGAGGAAGTTAAAGAAGCTCCTGATAGTCATCGGTTATTAAACGCCATACGGCCATACGAACAAAGCTTTTGTTACTATCCAGAGATGGCGAAAGGTTTTCGCCACACATATTATTCATTTTAAGTGTTAATATCTCGTTATAATAAATAATAATGAAAACACGGATTTCTAGAGCGAGATTACTGTCTTTCCTGTTGCATATTATTGCTAATTTATTTAATAAAATTTCACAAATCAAACCGAAATAAAAAAAAAACTTAAAACAATGAACGATTTTGACTTGCGGTTAAACAAGTAGAAAAGATTTTAAAATAGCGTATAACACGGGCATGTTAAATTTGGTGAAAGTAAGTCGGTGAAAACATTTGTCTAAGAAAATGAAATTTCACATGAGATAAGGATACTAAAAAGAGAACGAAAAATTCCTCGCGAATATAATAATGCGGTAAACTTCCCAGCGGACCTACCTTGTCAATTATCAGTGTTTTGCAGATAAATAGATGTAAATATTTGCGCTGCAAAAATATTTGAGGTTTTCTTAAGATATTCATATTCCATAGCGACCGAGGAAAAATGCTTTCAATATTTACATTTCTCTATTGAGTGCATGCAATACAATTTGCTTGTATTTAGGAGACATAGTATAATATTCTTTTCTGCGTAATACAGAGTGCTTCAAAAAGCAATTTGCCTCCTTGGAAAGATGAAAGACCAACTTATGACTGATAAGAAAATCAAATTATGTTATTAGAAAAAAACTCATCAGTTTCTAAGATTCATTTTTATGATCTAACCTTGGTAATTATACGAAATAATATTACTCATTGACAAAATGTTATTTATTTTATATATAAAGTATAAAACCTTTAAAAATTACTTTATTGTTTACCGATTTCGAGACGTATCTCTTCCATCTCTTCATCAGGACAAACTACTACACTAGCATGTATATATCACTTCATACCACAAACATAGTATTATTTATATACCAACACCTTCACAATACTCTTCGAATGCGTGTTATGTCTATGTTTGACTTTGGCAGTGCATGTTGGCCTTTAGCTTAAGTAATAAGCACGTGAAGAGTATTTTGTGAAGGTGTTGGTATGTAAATAATACTATGGCTGTGGTATGTAGTGGTATTAACATGCTAGTGTAGTGGTTGTCCTGACAAAAAGACGGGTTACGTCTCGAAACCGGTAGAATAAAATGTAATTTTTAGTGGTTATGTACAAACATAAATAACATTTTGTTAAAATATCTGACAACAAAGTTAATGCTTTGAATATTAAATATTTTAAATCATTTAAGATTATGTATGTTATTAAATTTTTATAGTTTTGCACATTAATATCATATAATACTAAAATGTATTAATCCATTTAAAATAATTCGCAATAATCGCTTATGCCGAGGACTGTTGCGTAACGTATTAGATTTAACCCTGATCGTCCTTGAACTCTTGACCTTTTCGGTAATATTATTTTTCATATTACTTTTAATTTAGGGGTAATTAACACCTACAAATAAGCAATTTTAATGAAATATAACACAACTGAAGAAGTTTAGAGTACGTGGATTGCAAGATTAAGGTTAGGTCTATTACATGACACGCAACAGTGCTCGGAATAAGTGAGTATTGCAATTTGCACTAAATTAAGTTATAAATTTTATTATCGTATGATTTAAGCGTACTAAATTATTAAAATAATATATGTGCAACAAATAACAAGATATAGGGGTGAAATTTTGTTTTTAAACGAATAGCTGTCACTCGTGTTTTCATTGAAATTTCTAATTATTGAAATAATACAGCAATGAAAAAATTTCAGCAAAATATAATTTTTATTTGTTATAAAGTAAAACAACAAATTCAATATCATTTACACGACAAACTGATCTTAGGTATCAAATTTCACGAAATTCAAAAAAGTGTCAATATATAGAAACTAATATTTTGATACTCTGGTCAGTTATAAGTTGATGTACCTCCAAGGAACGACAAAGGGTTTTGGGACACCTTGTATAATATTGTATAATATAACAAACTGATCTTAGGTGTCAAATTTCACGAAATTCAAAAAAGTGTCAATATCTAGAAACTAATATTTTGATACTATGGTCAGTTATAAGTTGATGTACTCCAAGGAACGACAAGGAGTTTCGGGAGACCTTGTATAATATTATTTAGTTCTGAACAACATATAATTTTTTTATAATTTTTTACGAGAACGTATCAAAAAAATTTAAAGAATCATTCAAAGACCAAGCAATATTCAAGGTAAGTAGGTACATGAAAATATTTTAGACGTGTTTCAATGTATTTATACATAAATTACATATTTTATATAATAAAATTGGTATTAAGCCAACGATTTTTTCTTATTTTATATTTTCTATAAAGGCGAAAAATGTTTGGAATTTTTATGGTACAAGCAAGTCGTTTTTAAAGTGTAATTTTTAAATAATGAAGTCACATTAATATTTAAAATATCAAACCACAACGTTACTAGATCTTACGTAAAAAGATAATATTATTGATGGATTTGGCCTAAATGTTGTGAAGACTATAAATAGTAAACATTAAATTAGGTGAAAAACATAAACTGTTTTACCTCTACGTGAATAATAATTTAACATTGTTCTACTTATGTTTCAAGAGTACCAGAATATAAATTGTTAAAAAATATATTTGGTTACGTAAAACCACATTTGAAAAATAATTTTTTACCATATAAATAGCACTAATTTTTCTTGGCTATATGAGAAAAGATTAAATAATATAGCCTGATTTGGTTATTGTAGTCTGAAAATTTCATCATATTAACTAATAGCTAACTGTCTAACATATTTATATTCTCAGCGTCAGAAATTAGTGGGTATAGTAAACAAACCGGGAAGGTATTTTCTTGAGGAGGTTAGAATGAATGAAACTGTGGTTTTTAAGATGTCCAGGGCAGAAGATAAGGCAGAAGATTATCTAAAAATTGACAAACCATGTGTAACTTTATTATTACATTAGGTATACCAAATATAAATTTCGTCGGTGGTTTGGAAGGATTGTCATGGTTTACTGAATAAAGATCACTAATGTGCTAGTATGAGGAAGGTTTTCCACCCTACCAGGAGAATCTTCATGTGCTTAAGTTATGTGACGCGTTATGTAAGCAAATAAAAAGACAATACCCAATGAAATTATGAATAATACTCACAGTTTAACAAACTGAAGATTTTTTAATGTAATTACTAGGCTTATTTTATTCCATCAACGCTTGTTTACAGTTCAACCATCAAATATGGAATGGTACAAGCGACTGAGGATTCTGATTTCTTATACATCACCGCAATAAAAAATAAAGTCTGAGTGCTGGGACTCTTGAGGATTCAGGAATTCGTGGTCATGCAATAGTAGTAATGAGAAACATTTTTTTTAAATAATTTTAAATTAATTAAATGACTATAAAACATTAATTGCAAATCAGTTTAGTTTTAGTACAATATCATAAAGTTTATTTAAAATAATTGATTGCTTTCCTTTTATACAAGATGTAATAGGTTTACAGCATATGTAAGAAATACGTAACTGTGATTGTTGCGGGACTTACGCCTGATGGCCTAATTCCCTGGCGCTCAATTTGCTCATAACGAGAGATAAGATATTTAATTTTAACTTAAAGTGGGAATAAATACATTTAAAAAGAGTTTCAAATGTACTGTAAGTTAGCATGGACAGAGATTATAAAACGGATTAGACCAACTGTGCTTCGCGGGTTGGAGTGTTGTGGAAGTATGAAAAAATAAGGAGACAATGCTGAGACGAGCTGGTGGAGACAAGAATGGAAATACAGGATGAAAATAGGAAGATCACACTATCCATAAAATCAAGAGCATCGAGATTGATAGGAGACGATCATATAGACCATGAGTAGTATGGATAGCTACCGTCTGTTACAATCTTAATATTTTTAATATTACCGAGAATTTTCCCATGGCAGAATAAAATGAAATAGTCGACTCAAAGTGAATGAGACGAGATAAGGACAAAGAAGAATAATATTTAGAGGTAGGTAAAATTTTACATTTTTTTTTTACTCGTATTAAGAAAACTCTAAAACCTCTTTGATGTGAATATTGCAAGCTATCCGCAGTTGAGAAGGCCTTTAGTGGAGGCTCCTTGGGCGCCGGACTTATTTGATATTCCTTGAAACCCCGAAACATGTTCTGAATTTGAAATTTAGCGCTTTCAGCGGAACCCGCGCTGAAAGGTTGTATTGGTTTGTGTTTTTTTTATTTGAAGAATGGCGTCTTATGGAACTTTGAACGTTTTCGAATTTGAAATATCGTAAAACGTTACGGTAAGTCAAATATGTTCTGACACCAAATATTCAAATACAGATTGTTATGTTACGAGGGTGTTACAAACAATTATTTTAGGAATTTTACATATTACTTATAAGTTTTTATTTTTTTATAATTATGATAGTTTCAAAAATTTTATTTGTTTTAGTTTGTACTTGTATAATTAAAGAAAAGGTCACCTTTTTTCTTAATTTTTTATTATTGTTTTTAATGAATTTTAAGTTGACGATGGACCAGACAGATACATGAAATGCGTTAGGATATAAATTATAATAAATTGTAAAATATTAATTAATATCATACTGTAAAGAAAAGTAATAAAATAAATGTATAAAATATAACAATAAAAACAATGTAAGAGTACAGAGATCTTAATTTTTTCAAATGAGACCTCTATTTTTTACGACAGTTTAATTTTTAATCATGTACAATTTGGTAAGGAGTACTATTAAGTTACAATCTTTTTAGTTTTTAGTAAGTTAGAAGATTGTTCAAGTGAAAAGAAAAACAAATTGTAAATAAGATGTTCTTACAAAATTATAAAAATATATACAAGAGAAAGTAATCAATACGTATAAAATATTATTAAGTTAGTTATCCTAAAAGCCGTCATTTTGGATCCCATCGCAAGGTCCATCATCAGGGTTGATGTGTTGTCACATTAGCCCTGATGATGGACCGATATGTCGTAAAAATACGGCAGAATATCCCAGAAAATTCAAACAAGAAGATTTTGGATGGCCGTGAAAACCTAAGAACCCTTTTTAAGTGATTTAAATGTCCTTGTAAATTGTTTATTTCTCATTTAAATTAAGGGTGATGGTTTATTTTAAAATAAAAAATATGATGTATTTATATGAGCCACATTTAACCACATCCAAACATTTATCTACAATAGAAAATTGGAAAATAGAAACAGTTGACGAATATGTGTACCTTGGTCATAAGATAAATCTGGGGAAAGAATACCAAACAGCAGAACTACTAAGAATAATAGGTCTGGGCTGGGCAGCATTCGGCAAACTGAAACACTGGTTTAAAAATAAAAAAAATTCCAGTACCTATGCCTGAAAATAAAAATGTTCGATATACGCATCCTACCGATGTTAACATATGGCCTAGAAACAGCAACACTAACAGAAAAAATCATACACAGCGGGCCATGGCAAGGCAGATGCTCGGCTTGAGTCTTAGAGAAAAAATCATAAATGGAGAAATAAGACGCCGAACAAAAGTTGCCGATATCATGGACCGTATTGCGAAATTAAAATGGCAGTGGCTGGAAAGGATGCTCAATAGGAGGACTCTAGATATATACCCAGAATCCTACAATGGAGGCCCTGGACGAAAAGTTGAAGCGTCGGAAGACCTTACAAAAGGTAGTCTGATGGCATAGTCCAGCAAGCAGAAAGAACCTGGATGCGAAAGGAGAGAAACAGAGATGAGTGGAGGAAAATGAATGAGATCTATTTCCAACTATGGAGGGAAAAAGGCTGAGGAAGAAGGAAGAAGAAGAAGAAGTTTATATAAGGGAACTCTGTCGTGGAAAGAAAATAAAATACTAATACTAAGTTGTAAAGAAGAAAAAACTCAACATTATTGTAAATGCACTTAATATCTAATATATTTAGTTTAGTAGTAGAGAGAGAAACATTAAAACCGAAATTGGTTTTTAAAGCATTTTTTTCTTATTTGATTAATTGCAACTAATTTGGATATGTAGAAGAAGCAATTTTCACATACTTTAGCTGCCAGCACTCTTAATTTGGGTGCTGACAATAACTGTTGAATAATTGGACAAAATACATATTTCTAAACCAATTTTTACGATGACCATTGGAATTTGGCGCAAAACGTCGGCTACGAAAAACAGATCACACATCAGAATAAACTCGTCAAAAATAATGGAATATTGGTTCGCGTCCTTGCTAAGCCCTAGTATATATTTTTGGCACACAACGGAGAGGCAGCGGTAGAAATATGTATCGAGCGGCCAGTTTGGGTACTGGCCCGGCGTTCAAGCCCCATCTCCGGCCGTTTAATTTGTTGTTTTAGTCGTGAGTTCGTTTAGAAATTAAGGACGTCACACGAAGTTACCGACAGACAGACAGACAGACGGGCGGATTGACAACGAAATTATATGATTTTCTTCCAAAAACGATAAAAAATATAAAACAAATATTGATAAATATAGGAAATATAAAACAAATATTGAAGAAGAAACAAAACAACAAATATTGCTTTATAAATGGACTCGTGAAAGTGAAATAAATCTACGCATGGCAAATTTATACTCTTGGCACATAGTTGCCTTTTAATAATCCGAACGGAAACTTTAAGTTAATATTTTGGCGGAGTCTCTAGTCTTGCAAAGTTCGCTTCGATTTTAAACTCCTGTTCTAAGTATTCTGGCTATTGCTTTTATTACAGTCATTTGGCGTGAGGCCATCTTTTGATATAATTCCCATAAGGAGACTTCCACTTTCTATCTGAAGGACGGTTCTCAAAGTTTGATCGTTGACGTCGTAATTTTTTTTGGTAATTTCACAACAAAATGTCGCGTACCTACGTACAATTTTGCTAACCGCTACTCGGTTACGAATATTGTCGGCAGGATACCACATTATTTCCCTAAGGTGTGGAGGCTATGATAAAGAAGCATCCATCTTTGGGGGTGATGTCATTGCCACAAGAACATTAGGTTACAACCAGGCGCCTGGAGTTGAAACATTTATAAACTGGAAAGTCTGTATCTCAGAAATAAATCAAAAACATTCATTTAACTTAATATTATTCTCGGCAAAATAATTATAGTTGTATTGAGATTGTAATTTTTCAGAGTAATCTTATTTTTTCTTTATTTACTATAAATATACCTTGTGTATTACTTCTCTACTTCTTTTTATTTTTACATTACGTAAAAAAATGTTAACAAGTTAAATATTTCATAATAACTACTGTGTGTATATTTGTAATAAACTTTTTTAATGTAATGAGAGAAAATACTGACAGCATCAGCATCTATCTAGATAAAAAAAAAATTGTGTTGACAATAAAAATATTTGAATAATCACGCACACAGGTATATCATTAACAATTTAATGAAAAATGCTATTTAGTAATGTTTGTAATGATAGGGTAAGGTCAATTCATTTTATGAAAGCCACTTGCATAAGTCTGAGTAAGAGTGCATTTACAAAAACTCGTAACAGTATTATTTGAGTAAACGATAAACTAGAAAAATAAATATAATTTTTATTTATTTTCTAAACCTTAAATAAGAAGATAGTTACATGTATTATAAAAAACTCTCATTCTGTTTTCAAAATTAGTATAATTTCAAAATTGTTATTAAATTAAATGAAAACATTAAATTTATGATTTTTATAATAAAATATTATGATAAAAACTGGAAAATGGTAGCCAGCGATAGAGCAGCGTGGAGGACTTTCTTGGAGGCATCTAGGACTCACGCTAAGGATTATAACGCTGAGGATAGATGGATTGATAATAAAGTACTCAAAATTTGATTTTTTAAAATTTGTTTGATGAAAATTAAAAATAATATGTGCATCCATTACTATATTGCTTACATCGATATTAATCGTTAATCAAAATATATAGTTCTCCAAGTAACAATGTCCATTACTAACGCTACCAAATTTCTTAAATAAAAATGTGGTATAAACTATAATGAGAAAGAAGGAAAAATGCGTAATGCTCTTTTTAATAATGTCCATCACTGATGTTGTCAAGACGCTACTTTAGATAGCGCTCTTCTCACAGCTTTAACTGGCAGACTAAATATATAGTAAAATTACGTCATTTTTGACGGGTAAAAGTTATAATCATCATCATCTTAATCCCCTTGTCCTAGTAGGGTCGGGGTCCAAAGACTTGACAAGGTATTTCCATGTTCCCGATCTAAGCTCAATCTGGGGCAACCCACCAGCCATCTTCCTTCGGGGTTGCCAGGAGGATTCTTTTTGGTATTTGTTCGTCTCTCTGGCATTCTTAGCACATCTCCAAGCCATCTTAATTGTGATTTTTCCATGTGTAGGAGAAGAGGTTCCATGCCGAGTGTGTGCCTTATGTCGGCACTTCTCTCTCCATCAATGTGACTCCTGCTTCCCCCCTTAGATTTCCATCTCAGCAGTCTGGATCCTTGCTCTCAGTCTCTCTGTCAGGATCCGAATTCGATGGCATAATGTTTTGTCATGACACTAAGCTCGGATTTTCTTATCACCGCATTATACAGATAACGTAAAATGCCGGCTGAAGCTTCGATTCTTCTATCTATTTCACTTTCTTGCCTCTCGTCAATAGAAAATTCTAAAGGGTTAAAGCTGGATTTAAAAAATATATAAGCAGGTATTAATGTTGTTTAATGGTTTCAAAGTTAAAAAAATAATGTTAATAAATAAGATAAAGTATTGTCGACTGTATCGGAATCCGAATCCTCATCCAAATTTATATTAAATTGATTAAAGTCTGTTAATATAGTGAGTAGCTTGTTGGTCCCGTGGTTCGGACACTGGCCTCGTGATCCAAAGGTCGCAGGTTCGGACCTCACTCCAGACTAGCAAGTTAGTCCTATTTTCATAGCACAAGCGTTTAGCTTAGTTTGAAAATAGTAAGAATATTGATGTGACACGTATTCCGTGTTCACATCTCTATTTTATTAAAAAAAAAAATAAAATAAAAAAATAAAAATAATACCGTATCGTGATCTTCTGGTCACCGTATTTTTAAATAAAAATATTAAACAAAGTAATAACCACTCGCGCGACCACTAGCTAGATACTAAAGTGGCCAATAGAGTGGCTTTATAAAAAAGAATATCACTACACAATTTACGTGTTACAGAGGGTATTACTCACACTAATGCAAATGGCTTTCATAAATTAAACGGGCCTTACCTATAATTACGAATATTACTAAAAATTATGTATAATTATAAAGAATTATACATAATTTTATACAGAATAAATTTATATTGAATAAAATACAAATATTGAAAGAAGCCATCAGTGAAAAGCCTCAACAGCCGTATAGCATGCATGAGAAGATGTATGAAAATTGATTTGCCAAGATAAAATATTATGGCGTTCTATCTTCTCTGCCCACCCCTGCAGGAAGCGGCGTGATGATTAATAAGTATGTTGGTTTAATTATCAACGGGTCATTCCTTCTTCTTCTTCATCAGCCTTCGTCTCTCCACTGCTGGATATAGGTCTCTTCCTTCCCTTTCCATCCTTCCTTGTTGTTTGCTAATTGTAGCCATTTCTTTCCCCCCTCAGCGGCTATATCATCGGCCCATCTCTTTTGAGGTCTTCCGATGCCTCTTTTATTCTCCCAAGGTCTTCATTTCAGAACTCTGGGAGGCCATCTTGTAGCATCCTGCCTTGCAACATATCCTGCCCATTGCCATTTTAGATTCGCTATACGATCCATGATATCTACTACTCTAGTTCTGCGCCTAATTTCTTCATTTCTAATTCTATATCTTAGGCTTACTCCAAGCACAGATCTCTCCATGGATCAATGCGTGCATTTCAGCTTTTCTACACTTTTCTTTGTAAGGGCCATTGTCTCCACTCCACAAGTCATCACTTGCAGTATGCATGATTCAAAGCCTTTCCTTTTTAGACTAATTGGGATATCTTTGTTCTCGAAGATATGTTTGAGTTTGCCAAAAGCAGCCCAGCTCATTCCTATTCGTCTTGGCAATTCTGCTGTTTGGTTATCTTTGTTCATTTTTATTTTGTGTCCTAGGTCCTTTATAAAATATAAATACAATACTTACAAACATTTTACAAATCATGAAAACATTAAAAAGCAAAAGTTAATAAAAAATTTGGTCATAAGAACAAATACTGCAACGAGCTAAAATTGATAGAAGTTTATATTTAGATATTTTTTTTTTTTATGATTATTGCAATGCAAGGCGCATAGCTTCCAAGGAAAATGATATTGCCACACAGGACACGTAGCAGTGTGCGACGTTCGCAACAATGTATATTCTCAAAGTACAGTTTGCGGATGCAGTGTGTGCAGTTTAATTTTAAATAATGATTCAGTTAAAATTTAAGTTTAGAAACAAAACTTGGGTGTTAACATGTATACAATTGATTTAAATTTGTATTAAACAAAAATCATCATCATCATCTTCTTCCCCTTGTCCGATTCACCTGGGACCCACTGCATCGACAAGGCGCCTCCATTCATCCCTGTATTGCGCTGATTGTGTGGCCACCGTCTTAGTTTCGTTTCATCACACAGTTTCTGGAGTTGCCTCGCCCAATCGTGTCTGGGGCGGCCCACTGAACGTCTACTCTCAGGAATCGCACTCAATATTTTCGTAGGAATTTGGTCATTAGATCTTTCTTATAGTGCGTTTGCTGGCTGAATACTCATGTAAACAGTACTCAGTGCGTGAACATCACGTGATAGGGTTTTGCGTAAGGGCACCGGTTATGGAGCGCGGAAAAAAATACATTTATTTATTTACTAGCTGTGCTCGCAGCTTAGCCCGCGTGAAATTCAGTTTGAGACTATAAGAGTATCAGTGAAAATCCATATAATCTAAACAACTCGTCCAAACAATATTATGTAAAAAAGCAATTTTTATCTACATAAAATTCCCCGACGATAGACATTGTTTTTTGTAAAGAATTTAACATTACCTACTTAAATAACCCCCGACTGATTAATAATTATTTTAAATATATATTTTACTAATATTTTAACAATCTGTGAATCAACCTTAGCAAAGGCAGTCGCGGACTTTCTACAACTTATAGAAATTTCATAATAATATATTATATATATATATATTATATATATATATATATATATATATATATAAATATATGGGTGTACCAGAACTAGCAGCTAGTGATGGTCGTTGAATGGACGGACCAGTTGAAATCAACCGTTGACGTTTCATCGACGCGTCGACGTGTAAGTTTATCGTATGGACTAGTTGAATTCGTAGACGACTAAACGAAGAATCCTTCGTGCGTAATTCAACATAGTGCCACGAGACGAGCGACAAGCGACAAGCAAGACAAAACGTTTCCGTTTATTTCTCTCTCGTCTCTCACTATCGACTTGTAGACGGCTCGATGGATAACTTAATTTCTTTTTTTTTTTAGCGAAATTTAAAATAAATAAAATTTAAATAATTATTATTAATGAAATTTAAAATGAATCAAATTTAATAAATATTTTTATTAATAAAATTTAAAATAAATTATATTTTAATAAATGTTATTATTAAGTGCTGCGGGTTAACTATTTTTAAGTGTTACAGCTATTTCGGCTTGTAAGGCAATTATCAAACAGTGGATATACCACGTATAAACGACTTATTTATAAAATTTTTAGTCACCCCTTCCCCTTATATTAATGTTCGTTTTTCCCTCCGGGCACTTACCATTAAGGGTGCCTCGGTTTAAGTGCCTGAAGGTTTTAAGTTTAGATCGAACGTCCACATAACGAAGTTGACGCGTTAACTAGTTGACGAATTCAACTAGTTGATCGACTCGTCGATGGACGGAAATGGACGGTCTAGTTTCGTCGACGATAAATACGTCGACGATCCATCGCTACTAGTAGCAACAACTTGGCCGTTAGATTCCTCCTTATGTTATGAGTCTAAAATGTTGTAGCAACCATGATCTAATATCAATAGTTATGGAGATATGCAATAACAAAGTTTGCATTTTTTTCAATATTTCTGACTTATTTTTTGCAAAAAGTTGAACTATAATTGCAGTAACTTATTTTGATTATGAAAAATTTATTCGCTTTAGTACATGTCGAATTAAAAGATAAAAATTTTTAAAAAAATTACCAGGTTTTTATAATTTTATTTAAGTTGTTTTACAGGTGGCGGTAGTAGAAATACAACTCATATACGAAATAAGGTGTGCAAGTTAAACAAAATATACAACTTTATAAATGTGGTAGTCTATCATGGGTGGAATTGGTGATCTCTAAATTGTGTAAAGTGATCACTTAAACCAGACGTACGATAGATCATATGCTATGAACATGAGACATCTATAATATGTCTTAAAATAATTTTATTTGTTTTGAAATTATAAGATAATATAATTATAGATAAATGCAATTATATTAAATATTTATGAATACTGTCTTATTTTAATTTTAAATTTTATTAGGTTGTTCCGAAAATAGTGCTAGATTTTAACATTCGATTTTAATTAATCAAAAATTGAGAAAAAAAATTGATAAACTGTATTACTTAATATAATAATTGTCTGAATTATTCATATTCAAGATTTTTTAAGGGCATTAAACTGTTATTGATTTTTTCGTACGCCTCTTTCCATTCAAGAAAGATAATCGAATTAGTACGAGGCGCACTATTTCGTTGTGTTGGTGTATATATCCGTAAACATCAACACAACGAAACAATGCGCATTGTGCATACGGCTTACACATACTAATTTAATTGTATTTCTTAAATGGAAAGAGTTTTACAGAGTTAACTTGTAAAGATGACTGTATTCGTAAAGCGAAATGGGTCCTCCCCGGTTAATCAGTGTAGGTTGTTTGTCGCATGTTTTCTTCCATTAAGGCTTTCAATTTATCCTTTTCAACAGTAACAAGACGTCCTCGACCCTCATCACCTTTAAGTCTTACGTCTCCGCTCCTAAATTTTACGAACTCATGCTGCACAATTCGTTAGAAGCGGTTTGTTCATCACTTAAATGTGAAAATTGCGTGCCGTTTGGGATGCACAATTTTTAAGTCAAGCAAAGAATAGGTAATGTTTACTTTTCTTTAAAAATATTTTTTTTAATTCTACAATTAAATAATAAAATTTTGTTATTTTTTCAATCCCAATTCTAATTAAATATTTAAATAAATATTAAATGCCTGACTCAATAAATAAATAATCAGATTTAAAACTGTCAAATAAAAATAGATGAACAAATATTTTCTTACGTAAAAATTTTGAAAATATTTTTTTTTTCAGATGAACCTAATTTTATACAATAATTTTAGAATAAAATATGTATGACGTAGGTGTCATGAAAAAAATATGCTGTTACGTGATTTTTTGTGATACATCAGCCAACAACACGTCAGCCCTGGTGACGCACCTTGCAATGGGGACCGAAACGTCAGCCAGAAAGATCATAGAAACACGCAGAATACCCAAGAAAACTCAAATCAGGAGATTCTGAATGACCGTGAGGATGAACTTTCTTCATTCTTATTCGTTCTGCGTCCATTTCGAGGTTAACATATAACCTAAAATATATGCTATCAATTCGATAATAAATAAGAAATAACCCAAATTACAGAACTAATCAAATAAAAACTGTGACACCTTTATCCGCGTCGATCTCTTGGTCTAATCGGTGTCGTATACTGACAGACATACTGTCCACACGAACACTCAAGCCCCACTGAATTGAAGTTTTTTTTTTTTTTAAATAAAGATGCGAACACGGAATACGTGTCACATCAATATTCTTACTATTTTCAAACTAAGCTAAACGCTTGTGCTATGAAAATAGGACTAACTTGCTGGTATGGAGTGAGATTCGAACCCGCGACCTTTGGATCACGAGGCGAAAGTCCTAACCACAAGACCAACAAGCTACTCGTTGTTGTTGAAACGACTGTTCATGCAGCTAACAGTGGGTCTAAAGTGCTTGCAATTTCCATTTTAAAAAAAAGACGTATTATATCCCGTGTATTGATCTGTCAGATCGACAGATCAATACACGGGAATACGAAGGTGAAAAATAACAGAATAATCGGTCGAGCTGAACGAGCTGAACATTTGCTGAAGAGAATATATTTTTTTTTAATTTTAGCTTTTTGAAGGTTTTTAAATTTGCTTAAATTAGAGAAACATAAATAAATTGATGAATATTGATTTTGTACTAGACCATATTTACAGGCTTCCCTATAAACAGGACCTATAAAGTACATCAGGTCACAAAGTGATTTTAGGGATAAATGATCTATATCATTGTATGCATAATGTACGGTATTTAAAAAAAAAATTAAATTTACAAATCAATCTTGCCGAAATTTGATCTCAATAGTTGGCTTACATAGAAAAAGAGACTATATTTATCTGGTAGTAACAACTATGATGGATGAGAACCGTTTGAAGATGTCAATGGAATTACTTAGCAAAACGAAAAAAACGGAATTACTTAAATAAAGAAAACGTAAAATAAATGGTTATTTGTTCCATTGAGTGTATTTTCACTCTTCTTTTGTTTTGTTTTAAAATTTGAATTTTAAATTTTTACTTATTTTAAATTAAAAATTTGGTTTTTGCATATAGACCCTTTTTATAGGGATGCCTTCATCTTGATTAAAAAAATTTCGTTGTCTGTCCGTCCGTCCGTCTGTCTGTCCGTCTGTCCGTCCCTCGTAACTTTGTGTAACGTCCATAACATCTTTATAGTAATTTTTTTTCTCTTTGTTTAATCTTTTTTTCTTCTTTTATTTTTCTTTTATATATATATATATATGTATATATAAATAAACGATTTTTCCTTTGGAACCATCATGTAAAATTACCATCATTTTTGACGGGTTACAGGTAGTTTATGTATAATATTTACTTTTACGTAATCACTTTAAGAAAAATAAATAAATCATCAACATCACCTCAATCCCCTTGTCATAGTAGGGTCGAAGGCCCAAAGACTCGACAAGGTGCTTCCATAGTCTCTGTCTTATACTGCTTCCGTATAAGGTTTACAGTACAGACCCATTCTGTTTTCAAAATAAATAAATGAATAAATAAATAAATTGGCTCGGTAGACCCGTATTCCTGCATGACGAGGGAAGGGTTGATTCCGTACAGAAAGTGTACTGTTATTTGGTGCGCATTGTAACGACTATAATAATCGTAAACATCTCGTAAATCCAGTGGACTTACCCCTACCGCGTAACGTTGTTCCCGTAAACTACAAATGAAGAAATCCAAGAATAAGTTAAGTGCCGAGGTTGCGTTCAAAAATTCGCATACTTAAACAGAGCACCAAGAACGACCACCATAAATTTTGCCATTCTAAAAACAACGCAGGAAAATAAATGTATAAAATAAATAGGCGAATAAATTGCATATATTTACAAGCAACCGAGAGGCTAGCTGGTGCTTTTGTGTGTTTTTATGCCGGGTTTTTTGCGCCGGCACGTAATCGTTTTTTGCTGACGCCCTGAAAAGCGTGCGATTGTAGAATTCACAATTCGTAGTTCACTTTCGGAATGCGGTGCAATTTTAAATGATCCAAATTAAAAAGTCATGTATTGTTTCAATAGTTAATAGAGTTAATTAGAGAAAAAAATACTTTAAATCGTTTATTAAAAATATTTGTGAATATTTTTTTCATCCTTCGTAAATACTTAATTTATTTAAAAAAATGATTTAAAAAACTGACACTCTTTATCTAGTAGATATACAGAAAAGTATAGATAAAATTTTTATACGAAAAAAATCATCATAAGTCTCATATTATTGAGTCCTTTTCGGAAGAAGATTAATTTTATAGCAAGATAACTAATTATTTATTTATTTATTAGTGGAAAAGAAACAGAACATATAAAAATCAGCTTACACATAAATATTTATTAGTGCAGAGACCACTTTACAAGTTCGTACAGAATTAACAATTAAATGTACTTATATATAACCACCATAACTAAAGAATATACAAAAAAAATTTAAGTTAATGTTAAGAATAAACCATGAGTGTCTAAAAGTCAAAGAAAAAGGGGTATCAGGAATGATGAGGAAATAGGGAAGGAAAGACAGATAAAATCTGTATCTGTAAAAAGGGGAAGAGACAAGAAAAAAAAAGAAAAATATATAGAGCATAGAAATATGTGGGAAATACATCTGCATATACATATACAAGGTCTGGACAGAAGAAAGAAGCTGTATTTAAAAATAAAGTTTTATGACTAAGATGAATATCCAAGAATTTTTAAATCATGGATAGATGAATTGAAGAATTCATCTATCCGCTGAATTTAGTATTGAACAAATAAGAGCTCACTGCTTTTAGAGACGTTACTCTTATAATGGAAAGGTTCAAGGTCTCAAACGATCTTGTGGGAATTTTTTAAAATATTTCTATACGGTTTATAGATTTAATTCAAATGAAAATTATTTAATTAGAATTGATTATATAAATCACATTGTGATAATCCTGAAAACTAAATTTTTTATGTTTACGATTGTTTGGCGGATAAGTCTCTATACAATTTATATTTTTTGAACCAGAAAAATATAAATTAAGTTTTATAAATGTAATAAAGAATTACTAACTATAGTACTGCCGAGAACTATGAAATACGACGTTGAAATATACGTTTTCAAAAATAAATAACTCTATATTTATATAAGTTTGTCATAAAATTTATAACTATTATTTAAATAAAATACGGCGATAAAATTTGATTATAAGAATATATGAATAATAAAGTACATCAAAAATTAAAATCAATGTATTAAATTCTTACACAAAAATCAGCATTGCATACTTGTTTAATAATTTAAATCTTCAGTCTATTACTTTCAGTTCGATTATCCGACCCATCGCCGGAGGAACCATCAAAAACAGAGTACGAAACTCCTAAATTTGGAGGATATGCGATGTTGAAGATGTTGTGCGATGGGAAAGAAATAGGATACACTGAAGAGACCACGCGGACATGGCGGATTCAACAATGTGGTAAGATTAATGAGGAACGAGATACTTGCAGGCAGCAGAACTTAAAGGAAATAAGTAGAGGAATAGCTAGTCATTTACATTTCAGAAGTAGGAGCCAAGAAATAACAGGACACAGTCCTAACACAAGCTAAAAAAAATAAGTCTTTAAGTGATATCGATAAGATGGTTGAAAGCTGGTCAGTACGATCCATTAAAATATTTATTATCTCAATTTTTTTTTCAATTCAGTTGTCAGAGTTATAAAAACAACTAATTAAAACAATTATTACAATAAAACAAGAACATAGAATTGAAAAAATAAATGTAAAAATAATACGCATTGTAAAAGTAGAATAAACAGCGTTATTCTACTTGCGTATAATTTTTACATTTATTTTATTTTTAATATATTTAATTTAACGGAATAAAACCTTTTTCAATTACGGTTTTCATTACCTTTTTTAATGAAACTACACATTTTGGTATAGTATATTTAAAAAAAAGGTAGCAACCGAATGAAATGCGTTAATTGATATAGCAGTTACTTTGTGCTGCAACATGATTATTTTAATTCACACTGAACGAAACATTGAAATTAACACACGTTCCAGTTATTTTGTCAATACTATCATTTCGAGAGGAGCAGTCCCTCTCATCATAATTAATTACACCTGGTGTAGAGTGAGACTGCTTCCCACGAAACCATAGCGATGACGAAATTACTCAATGTGAATTTATCACAAAGCTTAATCAACTAATTAAGTGTAAATTTACTGCATTGCCAAAAATCTTAGCTTGCCACTGATTTACATAAATATAAAGTAATGCATGCACTAGAATAAAACGAGAATAATAACATTTTATTAAATAGATTGACAATCTTAGTGTTAATTGAGTTAAATTATTGAAGTCTCAGAGAGAATAAGCTATGAATATGAGAAACATGTGTTGAAGTATTTTTATCATGGCCCAGGGCCCATTACAACATGTATGAGCTGGCTTAAGTTTAATATTCAAGCACCAATATTAATACTACTCTCAAACTAAACTGATATACAAGAATGGGGCTCAAACCACCGACCACCAGATCACTAGGCGAGCGTCATGACCATAACACCAAGAATCTACATACCTATATATTTGTATCAAAAGATAGATCCATTTCCGAAATTCTCTGCCTGCTCCATTGTACAACGTCCTGTAAGTCACAGGTTCTGCGGATTTCCGCATTGAGTACTCTGTCTCTGAGGGTCTTGCAGTTTTAGGGTCTTCATCTTGGTAGTTCGTAAGAAGGTGTAAACACTAAGATGAGAAGAACTAAAGTTCTCACTGTGTCTGCTCTTGCTTCGATACCGTATGTCATGATAGGTCTTTTGCATGTTTTATATATTCTGACTTGGCTTTCCACTAGAAAATTGTGAGCATTTAAATTAATTACCACATCATTATCAATTCCCCTCCTCTACATTTATTTTTTATTTTGTTTAAGTTTATATTTCGATTTTTAATTTTTAGTATAGGTTGTATTCCAATGAAGGGACCATTATTCCCGAAACATAGAGGTATTTTCAACAAATTAGTAGGATAAACAAAGTAAATTATTGCTAATTATATTCAGCATTTTCATCCCTTCGTGTTAAAAAACCATAACTCTAGCAAAGCAATTCGGCAAATTTTCCTATCTAGTATGCAATAAAAATAGATGCACAATTTGACAAGAACGCATCGCGTGTGCAAACATTTTACGTTCACAACCGCGCCCGTAATACCGACTTAAGCTACTAACGCCACGGTTATTGTATTGGCAAAACCCATTCAAATTAAATTATTCGATTCAATCAGATAATGTTTATTGGTCGCCATTTAAACGTGTTACATTACATATTGTGAAATGGTAGTTACTGATAACCGTGAATTGTGAAATTAAACAGTGAATTTATTAATATAGGATTTATGTTAATTAAGTGAATAATCGAGGTGAGCATGGTTGACGTTTAATTATGGCCGGATTCGGATGTTCGGGTAAATTAAATAAATGCCACAAACATTCCGCTTGGCTGCTTTCTAAGCGCGATGAATTTGTCATCTATATTGTAGTGCATACTTATAGGTTGTTGAATAATATGTTGTGAAATATATTTTTGAAACTGCCACACTAAAATTCATTTTTTCTTCTTTTTAACGGCGGTGTACACCACCCTTGACTAGTTACAAAAAGCCGCGTCTACACTAGATCTTTTTCTATGGTTTCCCGATCTTGAACGCGTTTGACAGAACGGACCGCTCCCCGCTGGAGTAAGTACTAAATTTTTCTAAATTAAATAACTTGCTCTATGCGGCTTCTCCATGTTTATTTAACGATATTGTAGCTATATAATATATAACACTCTATAATATATAATAATAATCATAATATATCAGGAGCGGTCTTTTTGTGCTTGGATCATACGCGGAAGGAATATGGACCATTGCAACATGGCGGCTGATGCGCTGCCGCCAATTCCCAGGAAGCGGCATGAGGAAGTAGTCCTGGGAGATGACCGCCGATGAAGAAATTGGGGGTCAAGGACCCAATCTCACCTTTGCAGCTATCCAACGTTCTAATCGCCTTCAGCCCAGCCTCAGGTTTTTTCGTACACCGAGGACTGCCTACATGAATTATAATGATTTCATTCTTTATAAGACCATGCCGGACTTCGATGATGCTAAAATGGACCTTTAGATGAAAGGGATCATCATAAGCATTGTGTGGTAACAGCATTTACGCGAATATTTGCTGCCTTCAACATTATGTCGTTACAGGCGACACCCTGGAGTATGAGGTGGTAAAAATACCACAGATAGCTCTCTACTTCTTCTTTCGACTACACACCACACACCTACGGATATGCAACCTAGTATTTATTAAGATTTAAAGGCTGATTTCAGTTAAAAGCCCAGGTTAAATTTAAGGGAATTCATGATAAATAAATTTAAAATATAATTTAGTATACAAATTCTATACAGGAGGCGATAGGTGATACAAGGAAAACATAGATACAATAATTGTTCTATGAAATCTGTTTTATCCAGTGTACAGTAAATAAAACATAAATAATATACAATCTTTAGAGTTTTACTTTTAGTATTGATGAGTTGTATGACAAGACAATATTATTGCTTCTTCTTCAACTTTGTTTAGACACAAGAATCTGTTTATGCAGAAGTTTCCTGTTGTGATGCTTAATTCTAGCTATCTTCCAACGCGCTCTCAACGCGGTCCATCTGGTATGCCATGCAGAGCTATGTGTGGCAATCTTGTTGTGCTCATTCTTCGTACACGTTGGTACTAGTATCGAACCTCTTTGTTGCGATGACGGACAGCCGCTCTTCCTGGCGCAGATTATCCGTCCTTGCTGATTCTGCTTAGAGTACGCAATGCGATTTTAACTCTCTTCATTTATGTCAGCCTAGGAATCACAGTTAATTCAGTGATTCCCGATCGCATGGGTAGTATTATGGCCCGACCTTTCGACCGATCAAACGCGGAACTACGCTTTCACAGAGATGATCATACGAATTGAATATTAGTCTATTAACTTATTAACTTCGAGTTCACGAACATGGAGTCATGAATTTACTAGTCAATTCATTACATTCTTATATCAATACTCGCGGAGATATATGTTTTTTGCTATTCCGCTTCTCTCTGGTACCCTTTACTGTCGTATCTCTGACGACCGCGTCTCCCTCCTAGAAAAAAGAAGAGATCCGACCGGATCTCTCTCAGACGCAAACGCGCGTCGCAATCATCGCCAAATACTAACTCTGACCATGCACTAGCCATCATCCCAATTGTTCATCTATTTAATAATATCATAACATCCTCACACGACGAAGGGATTGGGAAACAGCGGAAATGTGTCCCTCTTGTAAAAAAAACTTTTAATTATATGTATATTTAAATTTCGTTCCAAACCAAGTCTCTTCAAGTAAAATAGTATTTTTTTAATAAAACGCGACTTATTTGCTACGACATCCTACATTTAAGAGAATTTTTTTCGACCTAATCATGATTTTTTTTAAATTTACGAATATTGTATAAGTATACAATATTCGTAAATTTATATATACCTGTTGCGTAAGGCCAACACTACTTAAAGGTACCTTTTTCAGAAAAATCTTTCCGTTTTTCATTTTTCAAATAAAAAACTTCAAACTATTTTCCCAACGTTAGAAAGCGTTGGTTATTAAAAAGTGTTTGAAGTGTTTAATTAACATGGAAAAAGATCCAGTTTCATAAAAGCGACACCTAAACGACGTCATTGGATTTGTATTGAAAGCTGGTACAAAATAAAAATGTTAAGATATCCAATTTTTAGTAGCAGTATTTTGCTTAACATTATCAACTCAATTTTCTTTTCTTTATGTACGATTATTTCGAAATAAAATGTATCACTTTCCTTTTCTCAGCGTGATTCAAGTTTTTATGTAAACTTTCAATCCGATTGTTTATTTTCATTCAACCAAAAACCGGCGAATTTTTACCTGTACTTTTTTTTATATTTTATTTTTAAATATTATTGAAATAGCTGATACATAAAAACAATTCGGAGATCGTTTGTCGTTTTTCACGTTTGTCCGTGACAAAAGACATCAATTATATAAATTACAACATATTCGATTTGGAATTTTTTTTTGTAAAATAGGGAGCAGTTTGAAAAAAGATTCACAGATTTTTTTTAAAAATAATTTTTACTCACAAATAACTTATCAAATAAAAAAACATTTTTTTTAAAAATAAATACATGATCACGAGTATATAATTTATACAGTGATGTAACTGAACCCTTTAGGTGTTAGGAACCTGAATTCTTTAGGTGAGGCGATTGGGACACAGCTGAAGTATGTACCCCCACGTGTATATTTAATTCACATTTATAATAAAGTTAAATAATATATTCTTACAAAGACTTATTTTATTCTTAACATAATTTATTCCTCCAATAAATGTATTACTGTTTTTTAATATTTATAATTTTCGAAATCGAGTTTCTTCAAGAAAACATATTCTATGTTATTACATAGAAGCACGACATATTTATAAAGACATTTCACTTTTTAAAAATATTTGACTCTTAACAGTGTGGCATTTTTAAAATTACCTTTCGTCGATTGTAGACCGCGTAAAAAGTAACCTGCGTTTCTACGCAAGTAATATTTATTATTTCCACTACATTATTATTATCGTTATTATTATTATTCCACTACACTAACTATTTTACGTTATATATATATATATATATATAGATATATAATATAATATATATATATTATATTATATATTATATAATATGTAATATATATATATTGTATATATATATATATAATATATAAATATATAATATGTATATGTATCTGAAGTATATAATATATCTATATATTATATATATAGGATTGGTAGTAGTATCTAGTATAAAATATAAATATATGTATATGTGACGCATAATATATGAGAAAGTAGTGTGTATCAATATAATATATATTAGATATAATATATTATGTATATAGAAAGCGAAGTCCCCGTACGAATATTTTTTTAAGTAACCAGGAAATAAATAAATGAAATCAAGAGAAACACACAAATATCAAATAATAAAACTGAAAAATTAAATGCTGGAACCTGGATTCGACCCACGGACCTTTGTCTTACGCGAACAACGTGATACCAATTTCACTATCCCAGCCACTTAATAAGTCGTCAATATTTGATAGTTATATGTTTCTCTTTGAATTATTAATTCACTTATTTATATTATTCCATTTTTATTAGGAGAGTAATCGATTGTTGCGAGAATATCAAACGAAGCTTTGATGTCTTCCCGCTAGTTGATTTCCGAATAATGGAAGAATTCTTTGCTAAACTGCAAATTAAGTATATATGTTATTTCTATTTTTCATTTATTTATGGAAGCAAGTCCCGTAATATTTATTAAGAAATAAATAGATGAAATTAAGAGAAACACACAAATATCAAATATTTGTGTGTTTCTCTTAATTTCATCTATTTATTTCTTACTACTTACCCACTCCTCCACAAACACCTGACGCAGAATTTTTCAAGCTTTCACTTGACGGTGAGCTCCGGACCCAAACGGTTGTACGCTTTTTGGAGAAGCAGCTCATCGACAAGGCGCCCTGAAGATGAACAGTGAGATCTGTTCGAAACGTCGGCAGACGACTGGTCCTGACGACCAGAATTTGTCGCGGGTTACCCCCAAAGTAGTTAGAACTAACACATATTGTACCCGTGAAAGCCTTCGATTTAACACATATATATATATATACTATATAATATATAGAATATATAGATATATATTATATATATTATATATAAATATATATATATACATTTGAAAAATGTGTGGACTCTGTTCAGAGGAAAACGGTTTAACTTGTCAAGAGTTTGTTGATTGATAAAAACCGTTGATAAAAAAGCTGCAATACCTGAAAG
This sequence comes from Agrypnia vestita, assembly GCA_016648135.1. Lineage (NCBI taxonomy): Eukaryota > Metazoa > Arthropoda > Insecta > Trichoptera > Phryganeidae > Agrypnia > Agrypnia vestita. Next base: position 660 of record JADDOH010009106.1, on the reverse strand, counting down.
ATGGTTGAGCAAAAATCGCGTGACTGCGCCGAAGGCAGTGTCTGCTGCGGAAAATATTATTGAAAATGTTTGAAAAAGTCCGGATGCCTGACTGTTCATTTTCTTAGCTGCTGTATAATAGGATTTTCATAACATCAATGGTAACTGCCAATTATATCGCCAGCGCAATCTCAAGCAAAATGTTTTACTCTTTTTTTATGAAAAATCTGCGCGCTGCAATTCATAGCGGTATTCGAACTTAAATGACAACAATAATATCATTGATAAAATTATAGATGTATATGTACCATGTAAAATTGTAAAATCATAGACAATTTTTTGACGTTTAAAGTAAAGCGAGAACATTCTAATTATCCATTAGTATTAGAATTTCTGTCACTGCACAATATTCAATTTAATTATTTTTTAAACACACTAAGATAAGCCTATTTAAATAAATTTTTCGAAAAGCTACTTTGTCAATTACTAAAGATTTGGCACCTCTCCTCATTAGGTGAATGGAGTCACAAAACCAAGTAAATTATTAATATAATAGTCGATATTTAATTAATTTTTAATTATATTAACCGTACATGGAAAGCACGCTGCAAGTTTTAACCCTTCACAATGTGTTTACAATTTGTTTCTACATAGCTAACTGATATTATTTTAACAGAACGA